>DWON01001611.1:0-23664 GCA_018251015.1 Phocides pigmalion okeechobee
TGACAGTCATTTCAATCAATGCTTAGCTTCTTACAGTAAGTTGTCGATGATTAAAGTTTTTAAGGTATTTTATTCATTGTTTATATTTATTTTTGTGCTGGAGCAGAAGTTCTTTCAATTTCCCAAGCCTCCCAAATATCATGAGGTATTTTCAGTACATATTCACTGGAAATTCAATGGAATATGAATGGAATCGACATTTTATTACATCTGTTTTGCAAGATCCACTACTAAAGGCTTGCTCAAATTGGAGCTACTCAGAGATTCCCCAGTTTTTTTAGGTCATGAGTTCAGCTGATTAGGGGCAATCTGTTTTCCATATGAGTTCAAACGATTGCCACTCAAGAACCAGCATGATGATTGAATTATAATAACATGTACATGTTAATATATTGAGTATTTTTTGTTTTAAAGCTGACTGCGGTGCTTATATTTATATCAAGTCAATGTTGCGGCACTAGACAAGTTTTTTTCTCTAGACTGGTGATGTGATGAAGATTCACACACCTATTGTGTTCGGCAGCATCCGCGTAGCAACTACGAAAACACATTCTTTGTGTCCGCCCGCAGTCTTGTAGCACCTATGTAAACACAGCACACACAGCACACACAGGTGTGCACAGGCCGCAAGCGCATTGCACCAAGTAATGCACAGCAGAGTCATACGATGCGTTAAGTCCCTTTAAGGACTGGAAGGCATAACAAGTAAAATTGATTGTGATTTAAACATACAAAAAGTTTATAATATTGGGTGCTGGACCGTGAAATAAAAGATATTTGTTTCTTGAGCATGTAATTTATTACATTCGTAACGTTGTACATATATAAATACACATCTCGCATAAAATTAGTTTACATAAAAATTAATATCTTTGGTTCACCAAATAATAATACAATCAACAACATCAAGTTCCTAAGAGTTACGATAATTTTTAAAATATTACAGTAAAATGTTGCCACAAGCCTTTCATTTATATATTATTAAAATATATTCACTAATTTGAGCATAATTACTCTCCTTTTTAGCTACATTTAGATAATGCATGCATAAAATAGAATTTTCTCCTACTACAGAATTTGTTAAACAAGTTGCATGATACATGATAAAGGGATAGGTAGAATCAGATAAAATAATATTTAAATTATCTACATACAATATGTTTATAATAAATATATGGCGGAGTGTTAAAATACTATAATATATTTTATATAATCATATCAAAACGATTAAATGACCGTGGGACGGAAACATTTTCATTAAAAACATTAAAATTTAGTTATTTCTTAATTTCGGGTAAGAGTAGCCAGAAAATTTTTGTACAAACATTTTTATTTTATAATAAATAATGATAATGATAGATCATATACATATAAAAGATATAGAGGGAGAAGACCACATAAAATGTATTAGATGTATGAAATAATGTAGAGAACTATCCACAAAATTTTATAATAGTAAAATATGCTAAAACACTTAGGCAATGAGCAACTAATAGTAAAACGTTTGGCACATACAATATTTACATTAATCTTGCTAACTTATCACATCTATAATGTTTAAATACGTTGTAGTAAAAAGTAGAGTTAGAATACAAATGTAAGAAAACAGTAGGAATAGGTAAAGATTGCCGTTAGAAGTTTAAACTTGTGATCATAACAATATTTAAAATTGTAATGTGCACTATATAAAACACTGCAAGGATCAATTACATTAAATATAGAATACATAGTCTACGAGCCAGGTGCAAATTTTGTCAATAATTTCTTTTTGGAACTTGTAAAATACTTCAGTGAAATGTATCATGAAGGTTTGTGAACGTCAGCCGCAGTCCCTTGGGTCGGATGAGCAGGAGTGTTGATCGATCTTTTTTACGTTCACGTTTTGTTTTTACGGATGGCCATTTCTACTTGTCCCAGCAATTAAACTATATCTCTCATTTACGAGGCTTCATAATATATCTCTTAAACATTTCACGAGTTAGTGTCTCAGAAGAAATTGGTCATGAAAATGTTGCTGGCTCGCGGTCTCATAGGAAACATTAGAAAATTTTCAAATATGCATTATAACTCCACTTGCCCTCCAACAGTATTTATACTAACCGCATCACACCCATAATTTGTTAAACTAAGTACATTACAAGATAATAAAAATATTGAATATTTCACTGTACTTAGAACAACATTAATAATGAATGAAATCACGAGAGTTATAAACTAATTTATATTATTTTTACTATTTATAGCTATAATATTACTATTTTTAGTAATTAACTACTGGAGATCCATTGCATTCTGCGTTGCAGTTGACAGCACCATCTGTAAGAAAACAACTATTAATAAATGTAAAAGAAGAAGAGTAGCATGCAAACCACCAGCCCATAGACATCCACGTGCAACCACATACATAACCGAAATCCTATCTGGGCTCGAACGTAGATGTGTTGCTACTCCTGAAGACCAAAATGGTCGCCTCGCTTAAAACCGTAGCCAGCAACCGTACCTCTCCAACCAAAAACACAAGTAATGCATTACGACGCATTATGAGGGCGGCAGTGGTACCTCCTCGGTCGAACTATAGTTCTCCCACCTTTAGAGTTTAAGACCTGTTAAAGAATAAATATATTAATACAATATATCACCTGTGCATTCAACCATCGGAAAGCGCCGGCGTGACCCAGCCGTACTTGTCGTGCGTTTTGACGAGCGACCTGAAGGCTTCCTCGGCGCGTCGCCTGGAGAATTCCCGGGAAGATCTGGCTGGGGCGCGTGCCACCCTGCCCTGGCCCTTCACCACGGACGCGGCGAACTGCATCACTATCGCTTCCACTGTGTACGCTGACGCCCAGCCTCGAGGGGTTAGCAGCTCCATGCAAATTGCTCCACCTATCAATGAAATAAAATTATTTTTTAATTATATCGAAATTTACAATTAACACCTATAAGCAAATTACAATAAAAGACTAGGTGAGAATGAGTATGTGTTGCCAAAAACGTTGGCAGTATTCTCGTGCTGAATACCAATTGAAATTCTTAGCGCGAGAGATAAACCAGTCCTCTTTTCTCCAACAAATATAATAATACTTTATTCCTCGGAATCCAGTAGTAGCATTGTTGGTTATGAGTTTTAATAATATATATGTATATATATTTCTCCATGAAACTTTTATATTTCATTCCAACTCACTTGAAATTTAAAAGTTAAAAAAGTAAAAAATATTAAGTCGTGTTAAAACTATGGTTATCATTAAAAATTAACAGTTCCATAAGTCACAGATAATAATAAATCATTCAGGATTTCTATCATTTATATTATAGATATGAAATAAAATGAAATTCATTAAATTTGTCATGTGGTTCATGTCAGGTGGTTTTTGTGTGATGCGGTAAGGGACACGTGATTTCAAGAAATGTGGATTTTCTACCTGTATCGATCGTTATATAAATACTACGTATATAGGTACGTATATAGGTATAGGTAAGTTATACAGATACTTATATAACTTAGACTATTGGATCCTATTAATTATTTTTTCAAGGATTAAACGGTCTAGCACGATTCATTAAAGTATATGTATATGATAGATGTCCACAATTATGTACCTTCCATGACAAAGCCCTTCTCTATTCGCGGCTCAATGACGCGCATGAAGGGTGGCGCGAAGGGAAAGTTTTCTGGAAAGACCAGGTGTAATAGGATGTTAGGTATCTGCATCTCGCGGAGATCCGTCGCCAGCTCGCTTTCTGGGTCGATCTGGTGCAGACGCACGTGCCACTCGAACAGATTGTCGTTCACTAGTTCTACCTATAAGTATAAAGGTTTATTAAGATACAAAAAAAGGTTGCGTGTACTTATGTACGTGTGTGAGGAGTTATACTTCTTTGGCATCACAAATAATTACATAAATAATAAATTACAATAAAATAATACAAGGATTTAAATTTTTGATCTGGGACGGGTGTTTGGGTCTTTCTTTCTGATCTTCCGTTGCACCCACGATATTGCTCATTTTAGTTTAGGATAATGGGTATAGAAAGAGTAGTTACCGTAAACACGGGATCGGGCCTGTTATCCTGAAGCCGTTGTATCTCATTCAGCTCTTTCATGAGCCTCCTGGTGCGCACCGCCGCAGCTCTCTCCCGTACCTCATTGGCACCTGCAACCTTCTTCTTCGATAGCCCTGTGGCCCCAGGACTAGCTGGCAGACTTGCCGCAGCTTCCGCTGGACTCACTCCATCTCTGAAATAGTTATAATAGTTACAGCTTTCATTTCCCAGTCAGTGTCCCCTTAAGATAAGTAGGGATTAAAAAGAGGATGTCATCTTAAACCATGTATGGGCCATTGCGCAAACCTAAAAAATTTGGAGTATATTTAACACTTTTCATGCGGGATACACAACTGCTGTGTATTGGTTGGCGTAACGCGCGTGCGGCTAATACCAATCTATTGTGTACGTACAAATCGGTATAAATTACGGGCGAGCACAAGTGCCGTGTTTACGGGGGCGCTGCTAGACTGCGGGTGGACACATCGTCTGTGTATTCGTAGATACTACACAGATGCTCGATATCCTATATGAATGACGCAGTCCAAGTGTTAAGAAAATAAAACTGTTTAAAAAGTGTTAACATGTTTTCATTCTCGAGTTCATGTTTCTTAAGATCATCGTCGTTTTGAGGCCCCTGGATTTCTTCCATTTGAAAAATACGGAACTGTTTGCTGTATTATTCAGTACTGTAATAGAAGAAGCATGCAGTCTTTTTCCTGTTGAATGGTTACATAAGCACTGACATCTGTAATCCACCTGCGACATGATTGGAATTCAAATTTAGATGCCGTGTGATAGTTTAATAGTGGCATTATCAATGTACTGCAACTCGCTGACTATCTTTTTTAATCTTCTGTACCTATAAAATAAAATACATGCATACTATAAAAAGTAGTTGCTTACGAAGTATCAAGTTCCTTGATGTAAGTCACGCCCTAGACATTCTTAGGTTCATAAATGGTCGATATCCGTCAGACTACATTCCTTACATCACGTGGTTATACATAGTACATTTAAAAGTACAGCATGGAAGTTATGACAATGCAAATCTTTATTTAGAATTGCTTTCGTGTAAGGCGTGCTTAATTATAACGACATGTCTACATCCCTCATGTAAGAGGTGTCAAGTGAGAACATTCATTTACATAATACCTATCGTTAACAGGTCGTCGTGTCCGTTACAGATGATTAATGGCGTGAAAGTAACATGACTAACGTTACAAGTCATTGTATCTTATGAGCTGAGCCTTATGATAGTTAATTTTAGTAAACTGTAGAACAAAAATGCGATCGAGGAGATACCAACGCCCCCTCATAATTCATCGTGTAACAATTATTTTTGTGTTTAGTGTGAAGAATCGTGCAATAAGGTCTCTGAGTGAATTTACATGTGAGCCACCCATTTTATGCCTTCTGAGTAACAGTTGCAATTCGTACGTGCAGGATAAGAAAATTTGTTGGAAAGAGGTGTAAATTTTTGCTTAAAACATCTGATAACGGACGGGAATGACGAGTGCTGAAAAATGATTTATTTACGCAATGGACAACAAATCAACTAAATTAAAAGGCTATGAAGCCATTTACAACTTTTTTCTAAATCAATAGAGATGAAAAACCTTTGCTGAAGTGATTGTCCATCTCTAGTCTATGAAATAGTAAGAAACAGAAATCTCACACAATAATTTATTCAATGTACTAACTCCAGACCAAATTAGGGTTTTAATATTCTTGATCATGACCTACCTATCTACGTGTCTAATGCACTGGTCTCGTATCTAAAGATCGATTCCGGCCTTGATCACGCACATTATCTACTTACGGAGAATAGTTTGCATTACTTTGTTTTGCTTTATTTATCCAAACAAAGACTGGGTATGCTCGATGTCCTCGATCGCATCTCTCACGCTAAGAGGTAATCAATATTCTTGCAACGAACCAATCCAATATGCAACTGTTGGCAATGTTTATATCTTTACGAGTCGACGTACGAGGTACTTATATATTACAAAAGGGGATCGTGTTACTTATATTTTGTTAAAAATAATAGTAGTTAAGACTTTGAGTGAGTTTCCTAAGACTTATTTTCGAATTGGGGCGTTCCGCTGCCACTTATTTGGGTTAAGACGTTTGTATTGCGCGGTGTAACTCATTTATACATGAGTGTAAAATGTCTTAAATAAGCTCGGATACCTAATAAGTTTGGTTTGGGTGGTATCCAATATTTGAGCATTTAAGACAGATAGCGACTGACGGCATTAGAACAGGTATATAGTGGCGTTGAATATACAAGAGGCGGGTGGAAGTTGGAACGCGTTGAGGGCCGGTCGTTGACACCCTGTGGGAGTTAAAATACGCATTGACTTTCGTAAAATAATTCCGATAACTTAAAATATATCACGAAGTGATAAGTGCAATGTGACGTTAAAAATTCCTCGCCACAAGACTAGCAAGTACAAATTTTTAACCGAACAGACATTTATTGATATTAATAATTATGCAGAAAACTGTTTTTTAGTTGAGTTGACATACTACATTATTATCTGCTATTATATTTATATCGACTAATTAGGATTTTTTTAGATCTTATATAATTGGTAAATGAGTAAGAAGGAAAATGTCTTTTCTAGTTCATTAGGAATTAATAAATATTTCTTCTAGCGGCATAATACAATATGGAAAAATGTCGGTCTTGTATGGACTAGAACAAGTATGTCGCCCATTTAGCATTAAGCGGTTGCTGCCTCGGATGGGCATTAACCAACTTCATGTAGAACAGACGTCTACATGATGAAAATTACAGATGCGTACTTCAACTGAGAACTACACTTTTAAACCAGAATAAAACACTAAACTGCTGCTATAAGACAGGCTTAGATGCTAGGATATTGCCGCTGCAGACGAGGTTTGTAATGTTCTACCATTTTGAAAACATCTTTCTTTTCCATGCCGGATAGACACGCTACGAAATTCATAATTTAGGTGTAAGCTATGAAGACTTTATTTTTCCACGACACTCAGATCACTAGGAATCCTAGTTTGGGGCTACGAGTGTGAAGTGTGATTAATTTATGATTTTTTGTACCCATTAATACATGAGAGTAATAAAGACATACAGGATGGTAATAGCGTTGGATATTTATAAATTATCTGGATAATACATACAGTTTTATATGTAGGTTATACTTAGAAGCGAGGTGACGAGGTGTATCTACATACGATCTTAGAGTGGAATTCGGACTTTTATAAACGTAGATGGGCTACAGCGATCAATTAACACGAGGTGACCTACTCGTTGTTCCATAAAATATATATACTTCCCAAGTAAATCTAATGTACTCTATTTTATATGAATAAATTGTTATCGTACTGATTTACTTAATTAATAACCATATGAACATTAATGACCGATCAAACTGTCTTTTCACTTTTAATCTTTCTTAAAATGTCAACCGACGCGATTAAAGTAATTCCTTATTCATGGCGACCGACACGTAAAAACCTAATTGCGTGGATAAAAATAGACGTCTTGAGATATTTTTAAAACAGACAGTGGTTTTAGTGAAAGTGAAATGAGGTAGGTAACGGGTGAACGTCATATTCACATTACACGACGTATTTGGTTGAGTATTTGAACGTGCCAAGTCAGATAGTGTTGTCTAACCATCGATAGTTGATGCATCAATAATTGACCTAGGACACAAGGCACAATATCGATAACTCTATCGGTATTATCGATTGTATCTACTGTAAAACGCAAGCAATTCTTTTGATATATTTAATAGTATTGATAGAATCGATATTTTCGGCGTTACCTACTACTATTTGCGAATGCTATCGATGCATTAGTTTTGCTCCATCAATAGCCAAGCACAAATTAGTATTAGTAGTATTATGTTACCACAATTCGATCGACTTGAATAGGTAGTAGAAGAGTAATTCGACGGTGGGGGGGAGGAGGTGAGGAACCGCCATCCTCCTAATCCACCGTAAGCCAATCCTTGGGTCCTAGTTGGGAAGGTGCGTTTGTGGGTTACACTTACAAGGACTTCGACGTAGATGTGAATGGGCTGCAGAGTCCATTTAACATCAAATGGCCTGTATGCCATCATTGTCTACTGTTTCAAAATAAAATAAGTATTTCTCACGTTTTTAATATATAATATATTATCTTTGTGTAGTTTCACTATTATCGTCCCATAGATATACATATATGGTTGTATAGGTCACGATAGAATAAAAATCCTATCGATAGCCCAACGATAGTTTGGCAACATTAGTCGGAGACAGGCGGCTCGCGCAGCCAGTACAGATAACGCGGTATCAGCACTGTTGTATTATGTCTATATTGAGGACACTACATGTAATTATTTATGTTTCATATGAGCTTCCCTTGGCGCCTTGGCCTACGTCCATACATGTATAACTTTTATGTGAAGCAAATATTGGGAGCCTTGAAATAAGATTGACTCTTATGGCGTGACGATAAACATCATCACATTTTGTTTAGTTTTCATGCCCCTTTTCATTAACCGCTCTCTTTATTTAATTGTATTTTATTTATATTTTGTATTTTATTATAAGAACAATAAAAATACAAATTATAATATACAATTTAAAAAGTGGTAGAGCCCTTAGAGCTCGCCCGGGGCGGTACCACCGCCACTCTCTTATCCCGCCGTAAAGCAACATGTACTTCATGTATTGTTTTTCGGTTGGGAGGTGTGGTTGCCGGATACACATTATTGGTGGCGACCATCTTAGCCCTCAAGAGTAGGAACGCATCCGCGTACATCCTTAAAGAGAACTTCTGCTCTGTTTGAGATTGGACGTGGTTGTCCATGGGCTGCAGTGACCACTTAACACCAGGTGGCCCTCATGCCCGTTTCTTACCCTTTTGCAATAAAAAAAAGAAAATTTATTCGACATTTGGTGTTCTTGAAAAGCAGATATATAAACCTTACAGATTTATCATTTTCAAATCACAGAGAGACAGACAGTCATTATTATTTATTTGTGTACATATTGCCACAGTTATGTCGATTTATATACTGCATCATTAAAACAGGATGCGCAATAAATGTGCTACCTACATCGTTGCATTAACAGAGATAAATCATATTCATATATTGGTTGAAAAGCAAATAAATATTCACGATGGACTTATTGCTCTCTATTTTGCATATTAGCGCTCTATCAATCATACTGGGGACGTACGTATCGTGGTTGCTACAGCCAATGCAAAGTTATCATAATATTACGTACTGCCAAGTCGGTCAATGGTAGCAATAGACTGAAGCTCCGTAATTGGATTGGTACGTACACTTAGCAATTTTAATTGTATAATATAATATAATAAGACTAGTTTTTTCTTGCAGCTTTGCTCACGCGGAATTCCATATTATAATACATATTAGCTAAAAAAAATATCAGTTATTTAGTGATTTATGTTAACTTATGCATGTATTGTAATGTATTATAATATGAATAATGTTATATTATTACAGGATTTTGATACCGTTTCAACTAACAAAATGGCTGAACTATGACAGTGTTTTGTCAAAAAAAAAATGCTTTATATAAGAGAATTACGCAAAACAATATGGATAACGCAGAGTTAGGCAGTTAGTGCGGCGCGGACGGGCGGGTTTTTAAAATAAGCAATACTGCGGGGCACAGCTAGTATTATAATAATTTACTAAACACCTTACTACGGAGGAGCATTATAGGTTAGCATACATTATTATTCGTTATTAGTTGTAAAATCCTCTACCGTGAAAGTTGTAACATATTAATAGTATGTATAGGAGGTATTACATATTGGGCTCTTTTAGACAAATTAAATAGATTGTTTATAAAGAAGCAGTGCTTTTATTGTTTGGTTTTCGAGTTCGATTTCCGATCAGTGTAAATAACTACCTAATTGATATATCTGTATGTATCCATGGTACCGAACTTTAGTGTGGGGCTACGGGGATAGAATGCATTGTTTGATTATTTATGATAGCTGAATATTAGAAGCAGAACCTTTAACCTAACAAGCTCATGTGATAAATGATTGTAATATTGTCCTATTTTGTCACATGACAAGATTTCTTCCAATTTATAGTTACAAAATTGTTCATTTAATAGGCAACTCGTCTCGTCGTCTGTTACCGTTACAATACTCGTACATAAATCAATCTAAATACATAAGTCTGTCACCTAAATAAATATGCTAAGCAGACTAAATCACTTCGCATTAATCATACGTAGTTGAGTGACTGCGAGATAATGTCGTGGATGTAGCTTTCGCGTAATGAGTTTCATGTGAGTCATGCGAGCTTTCGGATTCCAGAGTATGGAATTTAAATAAAAGCTTAGTGCAGTAATTACACTCCGTAGAATCTCAGGTGTTGTGCTCGTAATCTACATTAGCTTGGTTTAATTTATACGAATTGCGAGATAGATTACTTGACTGTTATTTACAAATACCTTTTTCAGTTAACTATAGTATTTAGATTAGATAGAGAGAGATTTACACACAAGAGTTCCGAGATTCGAAACCCTTGTAAGCGTCAGATCTTTCGATTTATGTACGTATTAGATTATTTATAAGTAAATCATTTGTTTTATCGGTGAAGCAAAACATCGTGAGGAAATCTTCATGTCTGAAATTTCGCCCTAAAGTTATCAAAGGTGTGTGAAGTCTATAAATCCACTCGTGACCAGCGTGGTGGAATATGCCCTAACCCTCATTCTGAGATGAGACCCATGCCCAGGAGAAGAAAATTAATGGGTTTGATGATCATTTAGATTAGTTTTCTATAAAAAAAATATATGGTGTCTTCTTAAAAAACATGTCAGTTCATCATAATTCTAAGTTCTTATACTAATAAGATCGATTTGCCCGCTTATTGCTTTTCTCCGACTTTCACTTGTCTGTGCGGACCACCAAAATAACTGGTAAAAATTTCGAAAAATGACTCAGATTGTATTTTTTGCAAATATACAGAACTTAATAGAGAGTTCCGATAAAGAATCATTTTCCTGAGTTATTTTAAGGTCGTTATGACAATAGGTTCTTCTAAAAGCTGCAAAACAAGGTTATCTTGAAAGCTGACCATGTACCTAACCTCGGATTTTTGTAGAAAACATTATATTCTAATAGCGTGAAATCCTCAATTCCAAGTAACAAGGCATCAACTGCCAAACTTGCATCCAAGTGACCTCAGATCATTCAGCATTTTTGTTTGCTGACTGTATAGAACGGGTTTAACGAAGGCCTCAGTAAAGCCTTTCTATATAACTGTTAAGAACTCGCAACAGTATTACGCCGCAGTCTAATTCAAAATAACATTCTGAAATTTTTTTCTTGATGATATCTAACGTGGACGTTTTTAAATAAACGGAATCGTGTGAGGATTCGTCTTCATTATGATGTGACGATAGCTTTTTAATGCAGTACCTATCAAATTAAATTATAATTTAAATTATAATTTAATTTGATATACAATCTTACTTTACTGACGTATCTTTTGGAAATGTGTTTTATTACGTAAGTTATAGATTGGTGCCAGATTTTATATCCACATTATGCATGATTTTAATTTGTCTTTTGTAAAATTAACGAGTTGTAGATACAGCCAAAACCGACCTATATTACGACAATGCAAAAATTAAACAGGCGTTTTACTAAGTAGCATCAACTTTACCTTTGACATACAAATACGTATGTCATCTTTTATATAAATACCTACCATAATTAACTCGAGCTTGTTAATTGCAGTATTACCGTTTAATGGCTGGTGGTTGACTAAATATAGTGTTCTGAATATGTCATATTTAGTCCGAGATGTTTGTCGCACTGTTCCGCATTGTCGTTGGTGACGACACTGACGATTGTCGCATGTCGTGAGCACATCGGCGTCAAGTCTCCGTAAACAATGTCTTTGTGTTTGAGTTGCAAAACAGTGGCATCAGCTCGCGTCTACACTTCCTGGATTCAGCGTATTGTTCGCATTACGTATAACTTTGGTGGCCTCATTTTATTTTCAAGTTCGTGTTATTCGTGCAGGCTCACCGGAAAGCCTTACAAACTACTAGTAATTATATTCTTATAAGTACGATTAAAAGATAATTACGTAAAGAGTAAGTACATTAATGATATCATTGAATAAATGTTTGCTTAGTTCCTAATTTACAAAGCGAAGTAAATCTATTAGCTAACTACTTTACTGCTATTTTATAAATGTTTCAGAATCGTCTTTTTTAACATAGTAAATATAAACGTGTGATTGTCTCGCTGTAAGAAGTAAGGAGAAAAATATTTCAATTTCATGCTAGCTTCACTTTTAAAATAAATTTAGATGTAATTTATTTATTCCATGTAGATTGTTTTCTATTTTACTGGCACTCTGAGAAATTTCGTTGTCTTTAGAGTTTTCGGAACGTATAAATTTTTATTTTTGTCTTCCTTGCAATCCCATCTATGCCCGACTGATGGGCATGGATATTCCTCACAATTGTTGGAGAAGGCCAAAGCGTATTGGTTTAGATGAGAATTAGTCGAAAACTTCAAACTGTCTAATAAGATCTCCAACAAAGACCACGGCTATCTATAAGTTACTAAGCAGGATCTACTGCTTATACGTGCCCTTATGTACGCATGAATAAAATTTTGAAGTCCACGATCACCCATTCCAATTCGAACTCCATCGCCGTTACTTTACTCGATCAATTGTTTTTGTTATATACTAGCCGTGAGGCTGAGCGAGTGTCGTATGTATACACATATGATAGTTGCAAATAAGGTAGAGCGGGAAATAACTACCTTCTACGTCATACGTCATACATTGGTGTTGATTTGGAATGTTGTCCATGTGCATTTTCCCACCGAGTCTCATACTCCAAGTAGTAGGTAAATGTAATCTTGTTAAGTTGCTGATGACGCAATACATACCATCACTATATTCAGATAAACTCGTAATAGCTTCATCAAAGTTTACGTAAAATAAGTTAATCTCAGAATAAAACTTATAAGATATATTTCTTGTTTGATAGGTAGTTTGGTAGTTCGAATGGAGAGGTACCACCGCTCACCTCACAATCCGCCATGAAGTAACTCTTGTGTTTCGGTTAGAGAGGTACGGTTACCGACTTCACTTAAAATCAAGACGGCCATCTTAGTCCTTAGGAGTAGATAGCAACGCACCTACGTACGACATTAGTTAAGTGATCGTTACCTCTGGATATTCACATCCGACCCTAAACAGGACTAAAGTTCCTATTGACAGCCGTACGAGCCTCCACATTTGGAGACTAACATAGTCGCCAAGCTTGTAACTTGTAATACCCGGCAAGCATAAATTACCGAAGTCATTTACGATTATTTTATAACCAAGAACAATAAAAAATATTTTAAAGGAAGTTTATTTTGGAGTAGTTGAGTATTTTCTAAATGACATATACTTATAACTTGGATTCGTTTTATGTGTCGCCATTTCTCGGTAAATGAATACGTGATAATGGATTTAAAATCTACAACGGATATCCTTATGAGAAAAAGATAAATACATAAATATACATTGTAATAATGACTGGCTCTGCAGTAGGTAAACGTTGATAACAGATAATAGATATTTTTGTTCTTTTGTTTTTGTTTTATTCTGTGTTCATTCTAGATATTTTTGTCTTTATCGTATTTATTTATATATCTTTTTAATTTATTTCAATTTGGTGTTTTATTAAAAAAACATCCATTTTTAACTTCTAAGAAATAAATGCGCAACATTTTTTGCGTTTCTGTTATTTACCTGATAACATATTAGAAAAACAAATATTATAGTATGGGTATCTCTTTGGAGGAATAAAACATTTTCCCTTTTTCTTGGCTGCAGCATTATGAACGCCCTGTTAGGCAATGGGTCTCTACCCAAACTAGAGCTAATCCTAGAGCAAACGGACACGCTGCTCCTATGAGTATAGGTGGAGATAAGGGTTGGTAGTGAATTTCTAGTAGTAGGATTTTAAACGCTCATACGATCTCCAACAAGGTAAAATGACTGAAATCTTTGAAAATAACCCGGGCTAATTGCTTTAACTTCTTTAATAGCTTAAACTTTCTTTTTGTTCACAGAACCGTTTATGAAATTTTGCCAGTGGTCACCCATCCAATTACATTTGCGACCGATATTTCTAACGTTACTAAATCGTGTGTGAACTACATAAGCTGCAGGGTTTGTTCGCTTAAATTTGTACCATGTTACGTGGAATCATAAAACAAGTTCAGGTAAACACGAAATAACAGAGCAATTCAAATATTTATAAACTTCCACATCACATCGGCATATTTACATGGCTTCAACACGAAGGCATTAAATATGCAGTTACCAGTCGGTAGAATTATATATCGACCGGGATAAACGCAGCTCATGTAATACACCGAGAAACATGTCTTTTTTTCGTTAGATGGTATGGTTATTGGCTACACTTGCGAGGGAGACGTCCATTGCTAGAGACTACCTACTTTTACCATATTTTGAATCATTCTTGATCATTGTTAACCAATGATTATTCTACAGGTTGCAAAGGTGTCCTTTCCGTATGCGAAGAGTTAGGTCATCGTCGGCTATCCTGGACAAGTACTGATTGGTAGACATTATTGACAATATTATGCGCATTTTCAGGTCAGTTTTTTTATTTCATCGTTAAAGTAAGTAACAATTACTATATTATATGTTACTAAATCTTTTTTATTCTGAGAAGAAATCCGTTCCCAACAATGTAACGAATTATCGATAATGATGATGACAGATGCAATTCCGAAAATTCACAGTCCAGGGCTTTGAATCTCGGACTCTCCGATAGGAATTTTACCACTAGACTATCACTGATTATATATACCGAAGCAAATCTGTACCTAAATTTAAATTATCATTAGTCAACAATGTACGATAGCCACGTTAAACTGTCATGAGGTCATGCTGTTGTACAGATATCAACTATTACATAGTGTTTAATCTTTAACACCATTAACTTATTATGTTTGTTTACAAAACTGTAGGCATTCTAATCACTTTAGGTAACCATAACATGATATAACCAGATAATGCTAGTAAATCCTTTTATGTACTTACGCATAATTTAACTTTCTTTATATCACACATAAGCCGCTTTTTACGATTGCATAAAATAGAAACAATATGCACTTCGTATGATTTCAGTATTTACTGAATAAAACTGATAAGAAATTTAATCAAACATATTTTGGGAGATAAAACTGAACTGTATTTTGTGATCATGGAATTATATTACTAGAACCAATTCCCAGTTAATTAGCGAGATACAATTTTAAAGTAGAGTCATTTTATAATGTTGTGTTCCCAGAAGATATTCGTATTTAATTAGTGAGATAAAGCTTGAAAGTGGACTCATATCATATAATTGTATTTCTAGAATTTAATTAGTAAAAGGTACTCATTTTCTTTTTACGTTGGTTACGTTGACCGGGCAATACGGTGAACTTGATGAGTTTAAGTTCGAGTGAAAAATGTAGTAATCTATAAGCTCTGTTGGGATCTGTTAATTCCTAAAGGGGATTGACAGTCTTATAAATATTTGTGTTGTATAGAAGAATGGATTTAATATGCATGCATACCTGTGCCGACGCAGCAAGCCCCGTCGCGCTGGCGAGCCGCTCGGCCCTGCGCCATCGTTATCCAGCTTCTCAGGAGATCGGAACAGCTTTCGGAAGGCTGCTGCCATTTTTTCTTTTGAGCGGGATGTCATTTTAAAGCTAAACTTGGTCTAGATTCTTCAATCCACTGAACTGTTTCAATAACTTTCACTTTCACACACGTTTATTTACATGAGTATTTCGACGCCTGTCAATCTAAACTTCAAATTTGAATTAAGATCGTCCAGTGCACGTTTATTGTTTATGATCGTTGGCTGGCCGCATCGGTCAATCGGACCGTCTCGGTTGCATCACAGCGTCTCACTAGCGTCGCCGTCCCGCAGTGTGCAGCGTAGAGCAGCGCACGTGTGACTACCAACTACTGGCGAAGTGAGAGCGCCGATGAAATCGAAACTTGGCACGTTGGGTGGAGCAGGTCGGTTATCGCTCCTCGACCGATGCGCAGTGCTCGGAGCGCGGACGCAGCTGTGTCACTCATGACACGGTGCGTTGACGCATATCACGCACTGCCGTGCGTCGCTACGTGCTTCGTATGAATGAGCTAATTCGCTACCGTTGAACGTTGCGCCCCGCGGATCTTGTTGCCCCACAATTGCTCGCTGCGTGGCCTCAATCAATGGATTGGCACTGAAACAGAAATGTGGTTTACTTCTCCATTTAGTTCGGCGGATGCTTGGTAGTACATGGTTAAAACGTATTATGTATTTGTTTTATTCTATTTTCTTAATATAAATACTTGTAATATAAGGTAATCATATTTATTATTTAGCATAGAATAATATCTGTTGGTCGTATCCAGGCTGGTTCCAGGCATAAAGAAAATACAATGACGAATTTGTAAGTATGTGATCTGGGTGTTTGTATACCTACTCTACTTTATTCCTACCGATACGGATACACACAGATAACGTTCGTGTGGATTTCACTTATAGTTCATTTAAATGTAATTAAATTTTAATTAAGAACGATGGCAGAGAGGCGGCATAACTGAGCGTCATTCCCTTTGCCGTCACGTCAAGTGAGTTTTTCCTTCAAAGCGCGTTCATAGATCAAAAATTAAACATATATTTTAACATATTTCGTTTATATAAAACGTGGGATTTTCATAGCCGTTTGTAGATCCAAATAGACTAAACAATGTCTTATCGCGTATCTCGGGCTTTTATAATTTGTAGCCGATACACTTAGTGGTAATTTATTAATGTTGCAAATGTAATCATCACATGGAGTTACGTGTACATATATGTACACTCTTCTCTTGTTATCCATAAATTAATAAATAATTAATAGAGTACATGAAAGATGGGATTCACGACAAGACTTAAGTGACTTTATATGTATTTATGTTAAACAATATCGTCTGAACCTAGATTTTTTTTACAGTTGGAACTATAGCTTGAATGGGAAGGTACTACCGCCGAACTTATAATCTACCGCAACGCAATTCTAATATTTAATTTAGTTGGCTCCTTTGCCCATAACGCATACAAAGGCGGCGAAGATTTTAGTACTGAGAGCGATGTATTCGTATCTGCCTACAAGTTCAGACGGGAGTTCAGTTTTGTTTCAGATTTGGACTGCAGGTACTACTTATATCAGGCAAACTGGATACAGGTTTGCAACTCTTCTTACATAAAGAAATGAAGTACGTTATGTGAATCTGTGGAAATAACAACGCTAATTTTCATCTGTTCAAAATTTAATACCTGACAGATGTTTTATAGCTCGCTTTCAAATTAACATAATGAATTTCAATGTTGGAGTTTTAGCAATTACACCATAGATTTATTATTTACTATTGACTTTAAATATAATTTTCCATTCAACCAGACTACGTCAAAGCAAGGCATAGTCGGGTACTTTTGGTTTATTAAAAAAAGCTTTTACTGTTCTTGTAGTAAACACGACATAACATAAATAAGGGACATTAAACCTACATAAGAAAATTCGTGAGAACCTTCGTGGCGTTTCCTCGCCCTTGTGGTGACCTTGACAATGGCGAAGGGCATTTTGGTAAAGCCTACGTTCCCTGGCAGTTTGCCCAACGAGATTGCGTCCCCTAGGAGAAACTCAATCACGTTGATATAGATCATCGTTTCTCAATCTGAGGATCGCAACCCCTGGGGAATCCTGTTTAGTAGGGGGTCACTATCTGTTCAAAGAATAAAACCTAAATACACCAGATCAATTTATAATAGGAGTAAGTTTTAATACGGTGGTTATAAAATAAATACTACCTTGTACTAATTTATAGCTTATTTTATAAATATATATATATTACAGTAAAAGGGTCGCAAGACTTTTATTAAACATTTTGACTTTTTTTTGCATCTGGATATAAAAAATACATGACAACATTATTGTTTTACGAGTATGTCTAATAGATAATAGGCTATGGTTGAACTCGATTAAAACATTTTAATGGATATTGACCTACGTCGTGGTTAACGATAAGTCTGTAAGCCACCCGATAACAAATAATATGTACGTATTCGATTTAGACCTTTGATATGAAAAGGCGAAGGTCACAGGGCAGACTGTTGTGTACTAAAAAGGGTTATTAAAAAGCAAAATTTTAACAAACACTAAACTTCTACAAGTATGTTAAACTTTAATTCACAACGCAAAAGGCGGGTATTATAAATTTGTCGAGTCAAAATTCACTATCACGTGAATTAAATATTAGTAAGTATAATTATCATTTTAGTAATCTTGACCTGACTGGATCTGATACTGCAGCATCAAATGGAATCAGTAGGATACTCAATTCCACACAAAGTTCCATCATGCGTATCATTGTTTGATCTCGTTGGAATGGCTAGTATGAATAGTTTACTTGTTTGAGGTTTTTGATTGGAGTTATTTTATTTATTTTTATTTAATGAACTTGTTAATACTGTGAAACATTTCCTGGCGAGCCTCGACGCTAAGAGCAACTTGTATGGCGTTGATTATGATTAGAAACATTTCACACTCATCTTGTATGAATAAAAAAGTAGCCGCTTGAAAAAATATCTTTAAGTTATAAAAATCTTCTCTCCATAGTTTATCTTTACTGACTTGGCTGTTTGTAATCTGTTTGTTTCTTTAAATTTAATAAGACATTATTAAATATGTCTTATGAAAGCACTCTGTGTACAAAATTTGAGGTATATTAATACCTTGTGCAATTACTTCTGGTCACGTTATAGGGCACATTATGTACAATATATTGGAACTGAGCAGAATCCAAAATTAACAATATTAAAAAGGACCTCCTTTTCAAACTATATTTTTCAAATTATATGTTACTATACAGTTTAAAGCAGACATTACATTTTGCAGGAAATCCACCGGTTAATGCTCGTATCGAAAAAGTTGATTAAAAATTAAATTAAATCATACTTTATGTAAAAAGTTTCGAAAGGTCGTTAAAAAGTTGAGATGAGTACAATGAGTTGACATAATTTAAATTAGGTTTTGCCCTTCCCGCGTCGGAGTAAATAAAGTTGCAAGGTACAGTTCGTCCGTGCCATCCTTTCCAAACGTGAAGTTCATTTATACATGAAGCGATTTTAATCCTTAGAATCAGTAATTCACCGGTGATCAAATTCAGATTTAATTTCTGTACTATATAGACCAACCCGTGTAATTAGTATATATGTAATCTACGAGTGTCAGGACTTACCATAAGATGGACTGCATGCTCGTTTATTATTTCGACTTAATAAAAAAAAACTTGCTACTTGCGTATACTTCAACTACCATTGGAGAGTCTGGGTTTTAAAACGATATTTCATTATACGGACACCGTACATATTTTTTGTATACTAATTAACATTTCTGTGTAATATACGAGTTATTTGAATAATTATAATGGTCGGAGCGTTTGTCCTGCAAAAGTATTTATGGTAAAAAGATAAAAGGAAGGGTCTTGGTAATAGGAATTCGTTGCGAGGTATTCAGGGACGCGGTCACAGAATTGTTTCTCGCATTTCGACAAGGGTCTCTGACAGCCTCATGTATATTACAAGTTGTAGGTATGAGTATGTACACATTGTTATATCTTTACACACATATCTTTACATAAATATCTGTCCACACATATATTTCTTATTTTTCTTTATGTTGGAAAAATACCAAACGAACGAGCAGGTTATTTGTTTCAATGGGTTATATAGTGCATGGATATCTAGGTATACTTCAAACAAAACTTATTGTCTGTCTGGTGTTGTGCGTAGATGCGTTGTTACTCTTGAGGACTGAGATGGTCGCCTCGCGTAAAAGAGACGGCAACCGCACCTCTCCAACCGAAACACAAGTAATGCTTTACGGCGAATTATGAGGGCGGCGGTGGTACCTCACCGGTGGAACTATAGTTCTCCCACGTTTGTAAATAAATATATTTAAATTTACTTTTTTATAAGTGTTGAATGTTATAATCACATGGCTTTTTCAAATTACTGCATATATTTTGACGGAAATTAATTCTTCAATGTACCACATTCAGTGACGTAAGCTATTGTAGTCTGAAAACATTAAAGATTGCAGTTTAAAACTATGAGCAAGGGAGCGCGTACACGAAGACGAAGGAATGTATTAAATATTGTAACAACAATAGGCGTAGTGATAAGATTCGGGATTAGGTTAACCGATTTCGTTATTTCGAAGCTTCTCAAAATTGATAAAATATAGTGAACGACACCAATGTCACAGCGATTTTCTTTTGAATATTTTTCACAGTAATTTGATGATTTACAAACTATACCATGAATAATAAAATGAGGACCTTCGAGACGATTAATTTGCGGTTTTGTTCACGATGTATCGGTTTACGTACTCGATAAAAATGTTATTGGAATACGTAGCTTCAAAAACATCGATTAAAATATCGAATATCTCCGTCGAAGCACAAGAATTCTATCATCTCGTATGTTTTCTCCTAAATAAGGATTGTTTATAGAAAATGATTTGTTAGAGAAGCTATAACTATATATAGCAATAGACATAAAAGAGTTTATTGTTCCTATACATAAAGTATCTTCAGAGGGGTCGCCCACGCTAATAGTAGTAGCGATCGCGAAGACAATCGGCAGAGTCTTCATTCACTAATGGAACCTTCGTGGTTCGTGGCTCATTTACTTCCCAGACGTGCTCCAACTTCCCTAGAGCTACTGAATATCTAAAAATAGATTTAAGTTTCACATTTACATATAAATATGTTACGCTTCGTCTGTATATTTCATTAATATTTATGCCATGTAGGTATCCAATCGTATCGCTACATATACATATATATAAAACACAGTTTCAAATTAATTATTTTCATTTATTTAAAACTTTATAATTATTTTTATCTTGAAAATAAAATATTAAAAAAGAATTCGACGCATATTTGCATACTTTTTATAAGTATACGCTACACTTCGGAATTTTTAAAATTTGGCATAATATTATACGCAAAATAAACGTATATAATAAGAATTATGGGTATGAACAGAGATATTGTGAATTTTAATTTCTCGAAATATCTATGTTTATTATTATTTTATAAAATGGACAATGATGATGATGATATAAATAATGATGCAAATGATGCAGCCCTGATGGTAAGTGGTCACTGTCCATGAACATCTGCAACTTACTTCATAAAGAACAAGAGCTCCCCTAAAGTCGATGATAGATGCATTGCTAGTCGCCTAATTTGTAAGTAAGCCGACAACTACATGTTTCTATCGAAACGCAAATAATCTTCACGCTACAAATGGGGAGGCGGTGCTGAAATTTATAAAAATGTAAAGCTATAAAAATTCATTAATTTAATAAGAAATATTATATAAACTGGGAACAGTATGTTTCTTTGCACTTTTTATAATGTACGAACTTGCTCGTATATATTTTCTATATAAAGTATTTCTGTGATTTATTTTAAACAAAATTTCAAGTGTTCGAGTCAAAGTTAATATCGCATTGCATGTTACATTGTACAATATGGTGGTATCATTAAAGTTAGCAAACAACGGTTAGATCCAGTATCGTTGCCTATTCAATATGTAATGCTGTGATAGGTGCTAAATACGAACGTGACGTAAATATGATATTATGCGAGATAGATCGAAGATCCTGCAATATCTACATGAAACAGAGTTTGCGCCACTAAACTGCGTTAACCAATCGCCTCTAACGTAAATGGTTATATGTGAAGGATATTGTGTGGTAATATAACTAAAAGGTATAAGTATATCGTAGCGGTAACAACATTACTCACATAATCCTCCGTGAAGTAACTGTTGTATTTCGGTTAGAAAACTTTGGTTGCTAGCTTACAAGGAGAGTGCCTTAACCTTAATCCTCAGGAGTGGCAAACATGTACATACGGTGTACGATAGGATAGGTTTGCTAGGGGTTTTATGGAAAAGAGTAGAGATGCAAATGTACACTAGGAACTTTCAGAAAAAATGCGATTCTTGTTCATAAATGGAAAAACAGGACAGAAATGTTTGCAGACGGCGTGTAGTGGATGAGCTCTGTGATATTTCGTTATGCGACACACGTGATGACTGAGTAAAGAGCAGGCAGTATGTGATATAGGCGACATTATGAAATTACAGGGCACGCGCCAGATGAAGGGCGTCGGTCGTTAGGGATAGTGTTTAAGTGGGGTCATTCGCCCAATACGAGCTTAGGCTTGTATATGAAACGCAATACCTATAATACATGGATTATATTAATATCACCGCTTTCCATAAGCAGCTTATGGAAGTTTTTTGGATCAAAATAATTAGTATGGATTCATACTACGTTAATACTGTCTCTTACTGGGTTTTTCAAGCTTACATCGAAATTGGAAAGGTAAATGGTAACATAATTAGAAACGAGTGATACTTCATGTAATTCTAATGCAATAAACCTTCCTCCTACTTTTTTCTTTGCACGGAACAGTTTTTCATCCTTTTAAATCATTATGTATATCTATGGCGGATATGATGATTCTAAGTTCTAAATTTTGCAAACGACTGAAACTTAAGTCCAATGTTTTATGTCAAATTATGTATACAGATTTCATAAGGAACTGTTTTTAAACATAGGGATATTTATATTATTATTAAAATAAACTATTTGAGAAACTATAAGCTAGTTGATAGACATATTTTGATTATATCTACATAAATGCTTAGATTTTGTAACTTTACTCTACTTAATAGTTTCGATGTAGGAATATTTATCTGTAATTTATATTATATTATTACAATTAATTATTTAAAAAGAAATAGATATACCATACTTTGTTTACGTAATTTACATAATTCATTTCTATAATCTTTAAAAAAGAAAACAATGCTGCAATCCGTTTAACGTTAAAATAGTCATAAAGTAACTTAAATTTTATCTTAAATCATATTCGCGAATGGGTTGCTTGATCGATATTTGAACGCCCAATGTGCCTGTTTCCAAGTCCATAAAAACAGAATAGCCTATAGAAATTTACTTGCTTGTATATAGCGGTGGTAGATGCCTACGTCTATTTTTGTATTTCGTTTTGCTTAAAAAACGCAAGGGAAAAGGTTGAAAAGAAACAGGAAAAGAGAACGAGCCTCCGTTATTCCAAACGAAATAAAACGAGGTTTTATTTTTAGAATGAAATGCTAGAGTTGACTGAAAGTATAAATGCTGGTTTTTCAAGTAAGTATTTAACTACTAACTACGCACCAAATTTTAAGCAATTTACATTAAGCTTATTATTATTTACAACTGCGATTTAAAATATTTTGATGTTTAATATGGTCAAATCTTATAAGCCGCTTTTTCAGTTATCTGCCTATAAATCTTTATTTCTATCTCAATGTACATATTCCATTTACATTCCCGAAACAATTTTTCTTTCATGGTCTATCTGACAACATTCTGAGGTGTGTATTTATAGATCGTTTTTTAAAATACCTGTATATACTATCGGTGTCATG
>DWON01001612.1:0-23661 GCA_018251015.1 Phocides pigmalion okeechobee
ACCCCGCCGTAAAGCAACATATTCTTCATGTATTGTGTTTCGGTTGGGGAGGTGTGGTTGCCGGATACACATTATTGTAGGCGACCATCTTAGTCGTCAAGAGTAGGAACGCATCCGCGTCCATCCTTAAATAGAACTTCCGTTCTATTTGAGATTGGATGTGGTTGTCTATGGGCTGCAGTGACCACTTAACATCAGGTGGCCTGCATGCCCGCTTCTTACTCTTTCACAATTAAAAAAAAAATGTACCACAAAGAAATTATAAATTAATTCCTTTGGTTTAAGATACATTTGAAACTAAGTAAAATGTTTAATCATTTTTAATCCGTTTTAGAATGTGATTTTTTTTAATAATATATAATATTTTATGCATATCCTTAATTCATTCGTTCGAGTGACGTTTGCTTTAATTCCTCAGTTCGTCAATCTGACTAACGATATACTGTATTAACTTTTGTTTCGTCAATTAGTTCATCTTAAATTCGTGAATACAACCGTAAGAGCGTGTGTGACGTGTGTGTGTGTGCGCAGGGTGAAGGAGCTGGGCACGGCGGAGCCGGGGCGCGGGCGGGCCGAGTCGCCGCTGGCCGACGTGGACATGGAGCCCGCGCACGACGACCTGGCGCAGCTGCGCTCGCTCAACGTAAACACACTTTTTATCATATATACCAACTCCTAAATCACATGCTGATGTCACCAGTATCTATGAAGCCATAATGCTAATGTGCTTGCTTTTATACAAATACTATTATATACATATTATAAAGTTTTTAAATAGTAAAAAGTATCTTAACAATTTTTGCGTTGATAGCAAGCTGTATCCCTTTTTTTTTTTACAATGGCATGTATATTCCAAGTTCAAAATGACAAATATAGTGATTCTTCCTTAGTCACTCTACAGGTACAACTGTCAGATTATTCATGTTAGATTGATTGTACCGTCCTCCCATTTCGCGTGGAGCCTTGAGACATTATGTTACGGTTTTGTTTTTTTTCTGTAAGAATTTTACAATCATCGCCTTACATTAGGATTCCTTATGTCGTAAGTTCCATATAAATATCTAAACCCAGAATAAAAATTTAAATTTGTCATGTAATCAGGAGGGCGACATGTCGGCGGAGATGTACACGTTCCACGAGGCCATCGACGAGCTGCAGCGCGCGGAGGAGGAGGTGCTGGACAACCACAAGGCGGTGGGCGACTACCTGCAGCACGCGCTGGCGCGCTGCGCGCAGCTGCTGGCGCTCACGCGCGACGTGGACTACGACCAGGACGGTGAGGCCCGCGCACACGCTCTACTTATTTTCTCACGAAGAAAAAAATATTATCCCTCATTTTTCACGAATGGAAAATATTTATCCTCGCTTTTCGCGAAGGTAAATCTATTCAGTCGCTTTTCACGCAGGGAAAATATTTTCTCTTCGATACAAATAAATAAGCGATTCCAGGGTGTGTCATTTTGACAACACTAGGATCTCGAAATTAACGATACTAGTATTCTTTACGTCGCCTCATTCGGACACATCTTTCGGTTACTCGGGCACCAGCCTGTACCTATATAGAAAAAATCACACTCTATCAATATAATATTGATGTCTATTTAATATTACAAAGTGTTATATATTTGGAGTAAGATGCTTCGTATGTATGTTTTCATAGCTCGTTCTGTCAATGTAATGCAAAGCTTGATAGTAGGTAGCTGTATTGCATGTGTATGCGTGTATGTATGTAGCGCGCTCGAGCGGGCGCGTGCCGGCGGGCCGCCGCGTGCGCTGCAAGCGGCCCCGCGCCGCGCCGCGCGCCTCCACGCTAGGTGGGCCCCCCCTCCCGTTGCCCCGCTTCACGGTCACGGCTCATGTTCACTGGCCGCTTATCTGTCACCGCTTCGAAGCTCCATTGCCAATGCTTCTCAATGTACATTAGTCGCCTATAAACTATCCATTAATTATGTGAAGTGCTCCTGCTCCCTTGATGAGACGATTACTGATTCGGGTCGACTCTCTTTTGGTTTGGGTCTAGAAATCATAAAAAGAACCCCTCCACTCAGTGCCAGGATGAAAGGGTAAGTCAGATTTACTGACTAAAACCCTGTGCCCCCCATTCTTCCCTAATTAACATGACATTTTACAAAATACGTATTTTAGTGTAAATACGTTAAACTGTCTATGATTGTGTTCGCTTTACCCCGATAAATAGCTCTGTGTCGGACAAGCCAAATATTAGTCTCGCAATTTTTTCGCGGCCTACATTACAAGATATTGATTTGGAGCTGCTGGAGAGCTCATGACATCCCCCAAACCATCCGTGGGATATGAAGTCCGACCATTTTTAGTCCTAGTTCTTCTCTACGTTACGTGGAAAAAAATATTAATTGTGAAATAATTTAATCGATTTGATAAAAAAAAAAACATTATAAATTTACGTAATGCATACATCCACGTGCAATATGCTTATAGATCAAAATATATAATTTTAAATAGTAAATTTTTCTTGCACACCTCGGAAACTTTGTACATTACAACCAGAATTTTTCTTTAAGATTCAAACCAGGAATTTCTGGTCCTCATTGTTAATATTTCTGTGTAATAAATAGTATATTTTGTATTATCTCATTAATATTTGTAGCCTATTGTTGGGATCTCTAATAATGCTAATTTGATAAAACGCGCCAACACTCAAATTATAAATCCAATATATAATTTGCCAATAACTTCATTCCATTACTTATGATGTACTAACGTATTTTAAAAGCCTTATGAGCTATCAAAATAACTCGTATTTTTTTAATAATCAAAGTCAATTATGTTTTTTATTAATGGCTTAAGTAATATTCAAGTAACGGATTTGGAAGCTCGCAAAGCTTTGTAACCTTGAATAGAAGTCAGTCAATTATAAATGTCAGAAGTTAAGCACAGTTGGCTGTGGTCAGGAATTGGATGAGTGACCGCTCGTAGCAAATTTTCAGATGCATAGTGGCAACCTTGTTGGACACCTTAAGAGTAGTTAAAAATATCATGAGAGACTTTTAATTTGTAGCATACAGTAGGCCTGGCCTGGTCGTGGAGAGCAACCCTGCTCAGCTGTGGGGCTTAAAAAGGTTGCGTTTCAGTCAACACCTGGTTGAGTTCTAGCAGATATGCTGCTCCAATGATGACCTATGTGATATTAAATCGAATGAGTTTGAAGGGAATGAGTTTGTGATTGACTTCGACTCCTAATCTGAAAAATACATGGGAATAAGTTGTGACCGTCGGTGACGGTAACGTCTCACATTAGTCGCCAGTAACTGGTCAACATCAGATGAACTGCATCCGCGTGTACATGTTCATAAAGATAAAACAATGTCCGGCAGCTTACGCGACGCAATGGGAGGAGCTGCTCAACGAGCAGCTGGCCGTGCTGGCGCAGTCGCGCGACCTGGTGGCCGAGTTCCGCAACAAGATGACGCAGGAGGAGCACCTGTCGCGCCGCATGCACCCGCCGCACGCCGCGCTGCCGCACCGCCACCACTAGCCGCGCCGCGCTGGCCCACGCTGGCCCACGCTGGCCGGCTTCGGTCACCGTCAATATCATAACCCACGAATGTGATTCGTTGTCAATGTATAGTCGATGTGTTTACGCTGCGAGCTAGGAGCCGTCCATTTGTTTACACCACCAACTACCACCGTCCATGTATAATCAAAAACAATATTATAATAACCTTAGTATACTATCCAATATAAATAGCATATAATCAAACATTCATGTATTCAATTGTTGAAGCTAGAAGCGCCCACACACCATACAAAGTATCGCCCCCATTAAAATACGTAAAGATGACATCTTAACATTCTGTTGATATTAAAATTATGTGTAACAAAAAGGTATAATCCATAACGTTGACCATCAGCATTTAACTGTTTTAATTCTGAGTTATGTCGTAAATATTATTGTTAGTACTTTTAACGTGATATAAAGCTATAAAATAATAGTTTCCAAATTTAACTGCAACTTTATTCTGAATATTTATTCAATCACTTCAATTTTGGTATCAATCAAATAATTGTCAAAAGTGTCAGAAAGCGGTCTTTTTGGTCAAATGGCTCAGTATATATATATATAAACTACGCACGTTTTCTGTTTAACAATAACTGAGTTGAAATTTTCTATGAACTTCTCCTTTTATGTCCCAAGAAGTCAAATAATATTATAGACAAACAAGTGACTTACAGCGGTCGTCAAATTGACCGTAAGGTATATCGACATGAATGTCCGTGCACCTCGTACCGTCGTACGTAAACACATCGACAATTCCTACTATTTAGAACACGCCTGTCTCGGCGCCGCGGGCGACGCCGGCTGAGTGTCGGCTAGTGTTGTGTAACTGTCGATATTATCGTGATATCGACGACTTAGCATATCTAATCTCGATGTGCTAAGTCGTCGACATTAATACGATACGATACGATCCATAGTGGAAATTTACTATATTATCCGTACGGTCGATAGGATCAATCGTAACTAATATATAAAATATCGATACTATTGAAATTATAGTATCATTGTTTTAATATTATCGGTGTCGGTACCATCGATAGATATTTTGTCAATAATTTACAAATAAAATATCGATAAACTATAATTATTAATATTATCGACTCCTGTATTTTAGAACATCGTTATTATTATTAACATTACTTTTTTATGTATCGATAATATTGCTCGGCTTCAGTAGTATCGCGTAGGTTCTCGATAAATTCTATCGGCAGTATTGTTAGTATTATAAAGTTCCAAATTGTCGACTACTTGTCTAGTTTCTCAAAGTCAATTATTGGTACATCAACTGTTGATACACTATATATTTATCGATTGTTGGCAACACTAGTGTCCAGGATACAGTGGCGACGGCGGCCCGCAGAGCCGGCGCGGCGACGTAGCCTTGTATAGTGTAGGGGACGGCTCGGAACAGTATTGTATTATCTTCGAAATTCATACGTTGTGACATTGTGTAGCTGGCCTCTTTGGTTCCGCTTCCGTTGAAAATAGAGTTGTGACACTTTTATTTTGTTTATTTTGTTTTCAAAAAGCATATTTTCGATACTCGAAGTTTTAAGCTTAGTATAGAATGATATCGACGTAAAGATTGCCGTCTCGTTGTATGCATGGAATGTAGACTTGGATGCCGGTGTTTTGAGCACTGCGGCTCGAGTGGCGATCGGTGGCCACTTGGTACACGTACATTAGCGTTGTAACAACGTGGGCGCTGGATAAACGTATGCGAAGAAATTCCATTATTCGTAACGTAGATGCAATAGACATTTATAAAATACAAGTACACAGACACGCAGACTTAGAATAGACATTTAAATGTATTTCTGTATATATATAGATATTTATGAGTATCGATTCCGTGGTAATCAGATAGCGAGCGAGTCATAAAGTGGAGTTGTAAACTACAACAAAAATATTATTATAAAATGAAGTAATGTGAAATTAATAGACTATAGCAGGTTATAGCAGTTGTACTAGAGTGTGTTAACCCTGTTAGTCTGCGCTAGTAACGATGTCGTGATGGTTACGCGACAGTTACGCAACGCGTATGTCACGTTCTGAAATCTGGTACATTATTACTGTTATACTGGGAAGGGACGCGGTTTGTGTGTGCTAGCAACGGTTACACGACGGTTACGCAACGTGTATGTCACGTTGTCGTGACGTCTACGTTATACATATATTTATCGAACGCTTACGCTGGTGATACGACGCAAAAGCTCTGAGATTTTTCGAAACTTAGTATCAATCGTATACTGAATATCGGATGCTGAGTGTATGTGTACGAAGGGCCTGAAAGTGTATCGTTGTTGAATAAATGTATCGGATAGAGCGCGGTCAGTATAAATTGGCGATGTTTTTTTGATTTTTATTAGCGAAACGAAACCTTACGAACACATATTACGATTAAATTCGCGCAGTGCTGACTAGCAACTAATTAAGCCAACTTATACTCGATTGTATTCAATCTGTATCGATTTTGAAATTACAGAAGCGATTCAAAGTCGATTAATGTTGTGAATGTGTAAATCGAGTTTCAATCGTTTCTTATATCGAATAAGTTCTGAATTGCCGTGTATTGACAGTTGGAATTCCGTTTACAATAATTATTGTTTTGTAAAATGGCTAGAATTTATTGTTTTAATGGAATTTGTACAGAACGTTCAATGCTCTCAGGTGCGATTTATTTAATTTATGTAGAATTTTTTGTATTTTCCTCTAACATTAAGTGACCCTAACCCTTCAATGCATTTAACTACGCTAAAGGCCTAAATTTAAAATTGTAGATATTTTTTGTTGTTGTGTATAATTAAAATAATAATAATAAAGTTTTTTTTTAATTGGTTGAGTACAAATCTATAGTGCATTGACCTCGTGATTCCCAGTGATTGTATACTGCTGGACAAGTTTTGATTAAGTTCTTAAAGTTTTGTAGGTACATCTCATCTGTAGGAGATGAAAATCCTTGAGCTTATTAACTCGTTTTTTTAACACAATAGAAAAATATTAAACTTAATTTTAGATAGTGCTAGACGTTCTCCAAATAAAATGACTGATTTAATACTTTGTAATACCATTGGATACTCTTATATTTTTGCATAATTTGCTGAAGACGTAATGAAACTGTTTTTTTTAATATCAGCAAATTCCAAATTATTAAAGTGCATTTTTGTACAATCCAGTTATATGAATATTTTGAAGTTGACGTCTCATAAGATTTGATAGGCATTTTCAGTTCCATAACGACTGGACTTGACTTAGTCATTGTTCATTGAAACATTTAGCTACTTGCAACAGAATCTTGGGCCCTTTAAACAGACAGAAGTAAATGGTTTGGTTGACTGTACATTTCATAATAATGTTTGCATGTAAATTCTAATTAAAAAGACTTTTTAACACCCTATTCAAACGAAGTCAACAGACTGACAAGTGAAAACTATTTCTTAGTATTATTTGTAGAACTACTGGTCTCTTTTACACATGCAATAAAAATGCTTTGCAAAAGTTACTTTTAAAATCAGTTACTGTGTAGCCATTGACAACAGATTGATAATTGATTATATTATTAGACTCCTTTTTGTATAATGTGGTACTCTGAATTACACAAAAGGCTTTCAATGACCCCATAACGATAATGAATGTTGAACCTTTAGTTAGGTTGTGTAGGTAAAAGAGGATAAAATTAGATTTGCTATTGGTTCAAATCTACTTCAACAATGGACTTGAACAAACCAAAGTTATTATTGTACTTGTAAAATATATTCAATGTAAACTTGACTAAAGACAAGACGGAGAAACCGGATTATATAATCTAAATCCCAGATGTGACAATCCTTGCCCAGCCGTGGGAGACAATGTGGGGTGTGGTGTACCAAAAAGTCGACCATGATTATGTGACAATCGCTCGATCCGTTCGCGCAAAATACTTTGTCGGAGTCGTTTCCAGTGTTACCGTCAGCGGTGACAGGGTTGGTTCCCGATGGACGCTAATGTCATTACAAGAACCGGTGAAATTAATTTCTATACCCAGATTTTGTGCAAACCCTACCTTGTTATATGTTCATTGATTCCTGAATGTAGACTTAATTTCATCTCATCTAATAAAAAATCGTAAAACGTATTATGTAATAAAAATTGTAAAACCACTTAAAAAGACTAATGATTGTAAGTTTTTCAAGTCAATACTTGTATTTTCGTGTATTCATTTTGTTTTTGTAATGCGACTTATTTATTATGTTGTGATAGTAATTATAATATTATTGATTGTACGATGCGTTCACGGCCCCGTGGCGTCTCTGAGCTAAAATAATGGAAAAAATCGCTTGTGACCTTGTTTTACATTTTCATAGATTTTATAGAGTAATCTGTCCAATTCACGCAACCTATACTCGCCTTAAAGCGCATGCGACGAATATATTGTTTGTTATTATTAATTCAGCGAAATGTATAACTTCCTATAGCACTTATAAATTAAGTAGAGAATTATCTGAAGTTAAGAATCCTTAAAAAATGTTAAATGTATATTTTTATAAAATAAATAACAATTGGGCAGATGGCTTTATAAAAAAATGCGTTGAAAGAAATCAACTTGTGTTTAATCTGTACTGGTGCTAGGTTATGAATTCTCGCTTCTAATTCGCCTCTGGGTCAACGTGTGGAGTCGCAGGGTCGGGCGACCGCACGCCGGGCAATATTTTGTATTAATTTAAAGACGCGTTTGCGGAAATATTGAGGCTAAAGCTATTTACAGTGTAGCGCAATTATAAAGTATTCCCTTCCGTGCGGGAGCGCTCGGCGCGAGGTGCAGTAGAGGCGAAGCGGTGATACTGTGTTGCTTTCCTATATAAAGTTGTACTTGGTCCGCAGCGGAGTGCCGGTCCGCACACTACCCCTGTCGCCCCGAGATTATGTATCATTCCATTGGACCATCAGATTTCCTAAGTGTGCGTAGGTTCTAGCTTTAGGGTTGACGTTTAGAGATTTTTCAAATTGACCGTTAGTGTACCGCAGAGGTAGTGTCCGGACGAGACGTCAGTGTTGCTAGTGTTAGACCCGTTTTGAGGTAGGTACTACGTATACTACAGCTTATAAAGTTTATTAGATAGTGCTTGTTAATAAATAAAATAATAATTAATAATTGAAATACACTAATGTCGGTACTCTGTATCAGAGTTCGCTCGCGCCGATGTTCTAGTGTATTGTACGAAATCTCTCTTTATTTCTATACATACATTTATATTTTTAATGATTGTAAAACAAAGTTTGCAACTTGAGTTAATCGCCTTTGAGTGAATTGGTTTGTTTTTGTACAGAGGTGTCGCGTTAAATGGACAAGTGAGGGATGCGAGGTGCGGCGTGCGGTCGTACTAGTTGAAATGCTTTATTATAAACATATTTTAACATCGCACATTATAATAAATTAATCGAAATTGATTGCTTTGTTTTATTTTAAATCACGTGACGTTATACATTGAAAATAAAGGTGTGACGTGAATACGATGCCTTGTGAGCTTGGTGGTAAGTTACTATTTACTGTCTATGATACTTGACAATACATAACTTTTATAGATAGACCAGTAAGCGCTGTGGAAGTCTAGCTACATTTAAATCTTAAATGTTAATAAACATCTGTTAATAAAGGTTGAATTAACACTTTCCCACAATACTGCTGTATAATGTTGGGCGCGACGCGCTTGCGGCTTCTACACACCTGTGTTGTAGCAACAAATTTGTACGGATTACGGGCGAACAAAAGTGCTGTTTTTACTTCGGCGCTACAAGACTGGGGGCGGACGTTACGTGTATTCGTAGATGATACACAGATGTTAAAAAATATAATATTTCAGTAATTTGTCGGCGTATCTTCAGTCTAATCAAATAAGCACCAGTTTAAAGACGCCTCCCGCAATACTGACCCGATCACATATATCCGCGCCGCAGGGAAAGTGTTAGTAAGGTACTTCAGTATGCAGTCCACATGATGATGGTAAGTGGTTACACGTTCATGGGTAGCTGCAACAAACTATGCAGGGCACCTGATGTCTGCCGACACAACTAATTTCCACAGAATAACATTAATTGCTTTGCGCTAGGAACGGTCATGGCGTTGTACTTAAGCATAAGGTTGAATCAATATTTTTATTCATGGTTGAAAAATAAAACGTTTGATTAGATTCATAAGTTTTATTTTAGACTTTATAGGAGTTTGTACTAGATTTTTTGAAATGCAAAAAGAATGCAACTTTGGAAGACAACACAACGATATATACAAATAATACATAACAGAATATTCTCAAATAATAATTTTGCCCATTTAAATAATTTAACATTACATTGAACTAAAATAATGAATGAGATTATTGTAAGTTAGACAGAATTTACAATTTTGTTTATCAACATAATATTCTATTAGTGTTATAAATTCATAGTTTTTGCATTTATAACTAGTACAATTTTAAGGAATAAATATAATTATTACGAATACATATGATGCAATCTAATAAAGTACTTAACATATCACAGAACAATACAATTTCGTAGAAAAGTCAATAAATAACGTCAAGCCAATTTTTCTAAGATTAACTTTTTTGGTTTTAGGATGTCATTGTCAAAACCATTGAACGTGTATGTATGAAAATAAAATTTTGTTCGGCTTGCATATGAATAAATAAACAATTGAAAGTTATTTAATAATAAAATATAAGAAAACTGGATAAAGACTGAAAAATTACTAGTTACTCAATACTGACATGATTCCGTATTTTATCACCTGCTTCAAATTGTGCAAACTTTCTAATTCACGCAGAATACTGTGCGTCTAACTAAAATCATAATTTTTCAAGATTGAAAAGGAAAAGTACTTATAATTTATTAATTTTCATAATCATTATCCTACATTAAACCTATATTTGCAGTACATATTGTTTAATGTTTTAAACTAAGGCAGATAGTTTTTTTTACAAATACTAAGTACCAAGATGTATTATGTCTGCCCGCAGACAGTTATATTTATTTACATGGTATATACTTGAATGAATTACATTCACAATTAAAACAATATCAACAATAAATAATAGGTAGATACATTAAGTCCAATTTATCGTATATTACGATCTATCTGTTTACTAATTCTATCTAATTGTGTTCCAGATGTTAACAAAATTAAATCCGCTTGATGGGCACAAATACCTAAACATAATCTCAAAGACATGTTAGACACAGAGACACTCAATTAGAGTTTAGGTAATTTGCCTATAATAGAATATTAAAGTGTACATTAATTCGGCAGCTTTGAGGCAGTCCTTATAGTTTGATTAAGTAATATATTGCAACAATGATCGCTCATCATCCACCAGCAGATTTGCCAATTAGTCTCACTGTAAGCAGTTCAATATGATACCAAAATATATTTTATTGTGATGTGTGGAATAAATACAATACTAGATAACAATAAACACATTATTAGGTAAAGGGTTGTCGAGTGAACTAATTGCAATTAATTACAACTTACAACATAAAAACCTATCAAACATATAAAAGTAAATAACTGTAAAGAGATAAAAAAAAATAAGTGAATGAATTTGGACAATAAATTTTAAAAGAGATCCTTATTTGTAGTCATAGATTGTATTACACAAATTGTGTAAGTGTGCATCTAAAACCATTTCCAATTATAAGAATGATATTTCATTATTTTTCTATTCATATGAAGTATTAAAAGCAACTGGTACATAATAAGTTTTGCTCACAAACTTTTTTAAAATATATTTTGAAATCAAAATCACAAAATTCTATGGGGTATGACAATAATTCTATATTACTAGCAGACAATATTGTGAGAACTTCACTAGTGTGGTTGCACATGTGAGTTGGGTACAGTTAAATATTAATCAGTCTAGCAATATTACTTCTATACAAAAAATGCTATTATTTTTGTGTTCTCCCAAATATCATTCAAGTACACTTAATTTGGAATTCCAGGATAATTTACAGATTTCCCTATATTTTGCACCTCTTGTCCGGAGGGAAGACTGCCTCTGGGAAGGAACTAGCTTCTCTAAATACTGTCTAAACACCTCACTTTTAGCAAGGTGTAGTTGGAGTGTCAAAGAAAATCTTCAGGGTCATCAAGCTCGCCGGTGAGGATGTGAGGTTCGCCGATTGCAGGCACCATGTGACTGAATTCACTGGTGGCCCACAGGTACAGATTTAAGGTCCGCTCAGTGCATTGTGCTATGAACCTAAAAGAGAAAAGTAAGTTAAGATCTTAAATTCCAAATCCCGAACATACAATAATTAAAAGTAAAGAATAATAAATTTAATATCACTTTATGCCTTATGTCTATAATCTTTTACTTAATGCATTTAGCATTACGTTAAAAATTCAAATACAAATGTAAGTTATAAAATATTATTTTTCATACCATAAAAGTAGCTTACAGTCCACCTAGTTGTACCTAGACCTAGTAACATACATTGCTGCCAATGGACATCTATAGCCAAACAGGCTAGTTAGCCTGAGGATTATGTTGGACTTTTTATAGATTAGTTAGTTTTTTAACGAAAATGCAAATGGGCCATCTTATAAGAAACAGTCATGCAAATGGACACTTGCAAAACCTATTCCGAGAAGCTCCATGTCAGTGTTCAGAGAATACTTCAGGAACTCTTTGTACATCTTGCAGATATGTGGATGAAATGAAAGTGCAAAACTGAACTGAGTACCACCACAAATCTAGTTTTAGCAGACCCAATTCATAAAATGTAAGTATTGTCTGTATCCCCTTGCACATTCTTCAAAATAGTTCACCATTAAAATTGCTGTTACAGAATAGAAATATAAGGGAAGGTGATGTTTTTGAAATTCAACCATTCCCTGTACCTAAGCTTTTACGAAAAGATTTGTAATAGTGACATAATGTAATTTATAGAAATTACGCAGTTCAGATTTTATGCCAAACTAATTTAAATGTCAGTCTGACAAGTAAACTGTAATTCAATATATAACAGTAACTTACCTAACAAAGGGTCTAACATCGCCCTCATTGGCTGCTTGTAAATGTTGATAATACATGTGTCGATGCTGCTTGGCTATAATGACAGGTGGGTATCCAGCTTGCATCAGAAGCAGGTTCATTAGCAACCTTGATGTCCGACCGTTGCCATCAATGAAGGGATGAATGTGCACCAGTTTGTAGTGAGCTAGGGCTGCATATCTGGAATTATTTGATATGTTTCATTGTTATATAGTTGTTTATGATAAATTTAAAATGTTTGTAACTTATCATTTATTTAAATAGTTCTTGTTGATTTTTCATAGTTGAATTTTTATTGTATTGTTTGGAAGCAGTAGAAACTTTTCAATAGCAATGTTGTAAAGGTATTTTATTTTGCAACACTTGGCATCATAAATTAAAATAAAGAACACATTTTTTATGAAAAAGTAGAAATTTAAAAAAATGAGACAAAGTGTTTTAGTTTATATAAAAACTAAATGAGGAAAATAGAAAGAGTTAAGTAAGTATTATAAGGGTAAAATTAAGTGAAAAAATGAAGATTTAATGTCTAAAATATAAACAAATTTTAATTCAAGATATTTCTTGTATGCAAATTGACTATGTACTAAATTTTGATGTATAATCTAGAAAAATATACATAAAGTTTTCAAACATGTCTTATATGAAAAGTGTCCATATTTACCTTACAGGGTGTAAGTCTAATGCATCTTCAGAATTTAACCAGTCTAAGAATTGAGACATCAGCCTTTGTATCTCTGAAGGTCCTGGTGGTATGTGACCACCGACATACACTTGAGTTCTCCGGAAGTGACCACCTTCAACTGGATCTACATGGCCTAGTACCCTTTTATGTATTTCTAGAATATCCCCCATTGTAATATCTCGTAATCTATATAGCAATGTTGAATTTATGTACTTCATTGCCGCATCTAGACCTAAAATCTCATTATGCTCGTCTATACTCTTGCCCGATACTGCTATTCTTGTCTCTAGTATACTTCTGGTTTGCTGTAGGGTCATGGTATTTCCTTCTATCCCAACTGTATGATAAATATGCTGGAAATATGCCTCCTTCTTTGCTCTCCGTAAAGCAGAATTGTTCTCTGGTATAGATGACAATGCATCTCGTTTTTCGTCTATTTTTCTTAACATTTCTCTGTCTAAGTTCTCCACAATACTTGCCGTTCGCTGCCTATTCATTAAAGCTCCTCTGTGTTCGGGATAATTGGTTAAAGCTAGAGTGTACAGCTGATCAGCTTTGACTACATCTTTCTTGGTATCCTCTATAAATTCTCCGTAATGATTTAATATGTCGGCGTGTTTCGGCGAGAGAGCAAACGCGTGTTGAAACAATTTCAACGCTTTGTCAGTTTTACCAACTTTCTTCATTTCCAAGGCCGCGTTCAAAGATACCACGGCTTCAGAATCACCAGCTCTGTCGTGACGTCTCGTCGACTGCACCGGGGTATCATCCACTACTGGCTCGAGGTAGTTGCCGTACAGACCAGCTGGTATCGGCGAAAATGGCTTCGAATATCTCACCTCGTAACTTAACAACTTGTGTAGCGACACCACCACCGCGAACGTACACACGACACTCGACAATATCAACACTGTCTTGCATCTTTCCAGGATCGTTTTAGACTCGAACTGTTTACGGAAACTAGACGTCATGGTTTCGGGTTGTTGTGGCCTACCTATGAACAACATGATCGTTATGATTGCTTACACGCCCACTGACTGATAAAATCTTCGCGGAACTTGCATTAAGTATTTCAGATTTCATATTGTATTGCAAAAATATTTAGAAACGCTAATAACAGAAAAACACGTAAGGCCATCGTCGCATGACAATTTCACAAATGACAGCTGACAGTCAGACAGATGTGCAGTGACAGCTATCACGACTTTTACGTTTCGTTACAACAATATTTGTAATATTTACTATAAAAGCATTTTAAAATATATAGCGTTTATTTTAATGTATATTAAAAGTATATGTTACATGGACATACGATATGTACTAAATTTAAAGTTATTTTGTCTCATATTTGGTGAAACCTATATAATAAACTGGATAGACTGAAGGACTTTTTACGTTAACATGGGAATTTCGGGTCTATGAGTTAATTAAGTAAAATTAGAATTAAGTTCCGTCGCTACATGGCTCCGTGCTACACTGATGCTGAAAAATACAATATTTCAGTGAATTGTCGGCGTATCTTCAATCCAAAGAAGAGATTAGGAGTCAGTCAGTCAGTGTTAATCTAAAATGTTTAGTATTCACTTACTCTATATAAAGAAACTATGCATTCTTTTATATTATTTTTTTTTTCGGACGATTTTTCCTCCCAGACAACCTTAGCCAACAGAGCGCTCGAAGCCAATCTTGACATCTATTATGTGTATACCTTATCATTCAAAAAATTTGATATTTGAATTTGAATTTTTAGGATTTTACTTTTCGGCTGTGCGTTGGACTCTGGGTATGTTTGTCATCTGTTATGTATAAGTATTTGGAATATTCTATTTATATTAATATAGGGCTATAAAACTAAAGGATAAATTTTCCTGGTTAGATTTTGATACGATTACTATTATGGTATGATAAATATATTACGGTATGTGTATTCCTACAGGATTCAAGAGTACGTTTGATTAGCAACAGTGATTAGTAGTAGTTAAGATTTCGGTTTCCCAGACGCTGCATCCAGTGCTCGTACGTGGCACGCGGCACTGATCTTACGTGAAATTCTTTAAAGGTAGGAACCACAATCCGCCGTAAAGCACTGCTTGTGTCTCGGTTAAAGAGGTGAGGTCGCCGGCTACACTTTGAAGCGAGGCGACCATCTTCGTCCTGAGGAATTGCAACGTATCTACGTTCGAGCTCAGATAGGATTTTGGTCGCGTTTGTGGTTGTACGTGTATGTGTATGGGCTGCGACTATTTAACATCCGGTGGTTTGTATGCTCGTTTGCTAGTCTTCTTACATAAACAAAAATATCAATGTCGCCGCGCGACCCATCCGGGGGGTGTTAGACCCCTTTGAGAAGACGCCCGGGTAAAGAAGGAACCCTCGAGCATATATGAGTAGCAGACTAGGTATAGGACCTCCAACTTTTCGTTCGCTCGTTGGCACCACAGATTTTTCTGTTATGTACTATTAAAAACTAATTATCACCTGCTTTAACGATGAAATAAACACGAGGAAACCTATATGCATGAGTTCATCATAAATTTCTTAAAGGTGTGTGAAGTTTTGATAGATAAATAGGTGTCCTCACTTAGCATTCGCCTTAGATTATACCTTTGTTTTAAGAGGAGACCCGTGCCCAACAGTGGGACAATAATGGTTTGTTGACACGAGAAGGATCTCAGAAAACTTATCTATTATATGTCCAAACAGAATTGTCACGAGATCGGGAGAATTGCATTTGCCCTGACCGGTTTTCAGAAGCTGAAGATCGAGTTCAGTGGCATGCCATTGGAGAGGCCTATGTCTAGAAGTGGACTATTGTAGGCTGATGATGATGATGATGAGGATGATGAACTCATATGGTTTATAACGACTTTAGCTCCCCTTGCTCCATTAATTTAATTTATTATTTGTAAATTACATTTTAAAAATGTTGTCGCTCTCAAGAAAAAATAGGGTAGTTGCGCTAAAAATAAGGTAGATTGAAAAAAAATGTTGTCATCGAATCAGACGACATCACCTGATCGTCCCATCTGCCTATTTCGTTTTACCTGAACTTATTTATTATAAAAAGGGACTGTAGTTCTAGCTGGTTAGGCATATTCGGAAGCGTCTGGTTACACGGACAGCTCTCTGTTCTTGGCCCGTTCTATTGTCATTTAGCGATGTGATTGCTATTATGATTGTAACACTAGATTGCCGTAATTATTTATTGGAATAAGTTGCCAACTTTGTATTTGGTTAAAATCCCTGCAGTATCGCTTCTGATGCCCGAATTGCCCTGTATTTCTATAAGTGCTCTGTTCTCTAAATATTCTTATAAACATGAAAAAGATGTGTTTTGGAGTTTCTTTCGCCGACTCTTTTCCAAAACAGGACACCTTACGAGTCGATAGTTTAATGACGTTCAAAAAGAATTCTGTAAAGAATCTACTTTGAATAAAAATATTTTGATTTTTCTATTTTTGATGATGATGATGATGATGACCGGTTTCAAATCCAATTACATTACAGCAACTATCTAATATTAGGCGAAGTGTAAGCCTATTTATTACTACTATTCCATAAAAAGGTAATTAAAACAGGTAAATAATAACGCGGTCATATTCTATACTTATTTATTTCATCAAATACGTTCATCACGCTCCCGAATAAATAACAAAATCTTACATAATAACATTCAGATCATCGATAATAAATTTCTATAGATATGTTTAAATACCAATACACTCGCTTACACTAAAATACACAATAAAATGGATTTAGAATATGAACAAATACACAAGAACATTTTTTAGATCTTACGACAAAATGCATGAAATTCGTTTAACACTTTCCCTTCGCTATACATCACAGCTGTGTATGTGCTTGTGCGACGTAACGCGTTTGCGGCTTATGCCCGTATAACGCACCTGTGTTGTACGGACAAATCTGTATCGATTACGGGCAAACGAAAGTGCTGTACTTACGTCGGCGCTACAAGACAGCGGGCGGACATTACGTCTGTGTAGTCATAAATGATACACAGATACTAAAAAATAAAATATTACAGTAAATTGTCGGCTCATCTTCAGTCTAAACAAATATGTTAGAGTTTAGTTCCGTCTCCCACAACGCTGGCCCGATCTGATATATGTATGAGCGCCGCATTTAAAGTGTTAAGAACGTTACGATACATAAAAAGTATGTGTATCCGGTCGTTCAATCTAAATCCACTCTAAGACACACAACTAACATGTAATTAATGTTTTTATTCATTTCGTGAGCCATCGGCCGCAGTGGCGAAGCTGCTTGATCGCATGCCACTAATTGAGTGCGATCATTTAAAATCATTACATGTTAAGCTTAGTTTTCATCCAGACGCATTAAGCGATAATACTGCGACTTAACGACCACACTCCGTTTATTACTGACTAGATCTTGCTGCAAATGAGCGCCTATAACAAGCCAAGTGCTAGTTACGAGCGATCTGTTATATTTCAGAAAACCAAATTGGTGTTGCATCCAGCGAAAAAGGGTTGGATAGCTTTTTTTGTTAAAAACATTCTGGATTATCTCCTTATTGAACACTGGACTTGCCACCAATAAAGACAATTGTAATTTCTGCGTATGTAGCTCGTTGTTACATAGGAGAAATAAATACACCACGGACGCGCTATAAAAGTTGCATGCCTCGTAAATTCCTGCATTCAGGGAGCGCTTTCACGATTGTTATTCGATGTAATTGTGGCAATTACATCTGTACAAAACTTAATCTATATTTAACACTATTTTATGGCAGTATTGCAGGAATTAGAGAGCAGTCAACTCGAGCTCAGTAGAATCAAGCAGCTTACAGATGGGATGGCTGCGGTCGCTGTTATTTCGCGACATTTCTAAACTTTAATTGGCAAGAATACAAATGACGTAAACTTACACGACAATACATCTAACTATCAAGTGAATTAATTAACTTCATAGTTTGAAAATGAATACTAATTTAATATCAGACGTGATACTATTCTCTATAAAATATTTTTTAACTATTCTACTCATCAGTAATTCCTAATCGTTGTTATTTTTACCTATCTACATAATTTTGGAACGAATATAGTTAATAGAAAACAATTAGTGCGACCAGCGCCTCGCAGACCATTTTTTTCCTGACATTAAAACTTTTAATTCACTATAAATTAATAAAAAAAATCTGTGAAGTAAGAGACTTCACAGCTCGATATACTAACATAATTTCGTTAAGAAAATGCACTCTTAAACAATCTCGATCCACTTATTTTCCTCTTCAATTATCGATTTAAGCACTAAATTACATTAGAAGAAATAAAACAAGTCGTAAATACATTTGAATTGCACACATACCGAGAATGTTTAAGTTAACTACAGACAGAAGAATAAAGCCCGATGGTGGCATTATAAAAGTACAAAACATAAAAAAGTCTGTGTACATATTTATTTAAAAAAGTCTATTTTACAGATTCGATAATAGTCACGTGAGTTCCGGTCGAACTTAATAATTTGGCATGACTTTCAGTGTTGCCAATAACCGGGCTTTATTTTCCCGATTTGGCGTTTTTTTTTTAAATTTAAATTCGTTTATTGGCACATAGAGTCAACCAATATCATGGTGGAGTAGAAGGAACATCCTAGTGCGATCATGGTTCCCATGGCTATAGTTGAGTGGTAAGCGCGGAAGGTTTTCAAGATGCGGAGGTAGCGGGGGCAGTGGGCCAGCTCGCCAAGGAGTAAGTGGCCGATCTGAAACAAACGGAATGCCGGTTAAATTATGAAATCATTTTACGGTTAGCGAACGATTTAATAGGTGACCACAAAAAGTGTGGTTTGTTGCAAGTTATAATGCGGTCCTTGCAAGAGAGAGTTCGGTAAACACTGTTCCTAAAACGAATTGGATTTTTTTGTTTGAAATAAAATTTTGTTCTTGCAATTATTTTATATCCTTTGTATATTTATTATTTTATGTTTTTGGTTATTGTCAAAGTTTTGTTTTAGTCAACCTCTATTCGTTTAAATTTATGACTATATTCTCGATATCGAACATTTTATCTTTATATATAAAAAGTTTCTCTATCTCTCTCTTACACACACAGTATACTTGTTTTGTCGTGACTGTAGAAAGTATGCTACAAGAGAAACTCTGTCTCACCTCTTGTCCACCCCCAGCTGCTTCCTCCATCTGTGTCTTGACATGCTTGGCGCGCAGCATCGGCCGCACGAGCCACAACCGCACGTAGGCTTCGATGCTGAATACGACTAGCAGCAGCGCTAGCTGTGGACAACGAATACTTACTGTTATTTACTCGTCTGGAAATTATTAAATAAAAAACAACTCATCTGGAAATTATTGAAAAAAAAAAAATAAAAAAAATGGACAAGGAAATATAGACAAATATAAAACAACTTATATGAAAGATAGTAGAACCTACTGAAATTATCACTTATTATACATTGAAGGAAAAAGAGTTATGGATCTTTTATCAAATCTCACCAAATTATTCGATCCGTCAGAATTACTTTTAGCATATAATATGTCAGCATTTTTATTCATTATTTATTTTCTTTTATGTTCAAATTATAATAAACTACTTGGTGTAATAATAGTGATTAAAATTGTTACATAGTAAACTATTTAAGCCCTTTATTTGTGATAGTAAAAATAGGTTAAAGTAGACTGAAATAATTATTGTAAGGAATAATTCATTGGAGCCTTAATGTGGGTAAATATTTGTTTCTAGAATCGTTGTTTGTTCAACTATTATTGATATACAGTGAGTAATTTATCGATTGTGGTGAAAGTTTTGGACCATCGTAAGTATGTCAATTACATATCAACAGGAAATATATATTTTTCAAATATATCAAAGGGAAACCATAAAATCCCCTTCTAGTATATTAGACCTACAAGCATTTTAGCATATTAGCAATTTAGTATTTTTCCCCTACAATTATTTTACCTTTATAAAACCAAAAGTTGTAATTAGAAAGACTTACTTTTTTAGCCAATTTTTATATTTTTAAATTAGATGTCTTTAGTAATATTTACCAAACTAAATAAATAATTACTTTAAAACCAAGTAGTACTTAAATTTGAAAGTCTCATAATTTTAATATATTTGTTTGCTAATATATAAACTTGTTTTATAATGTGGCTTAATCTAAGATATTTCCAATGCCTTGTTTTCCTGTCTTATATAACCATAGCTCGACTATTGGCCGTCTAGAACGACATCCGTAAGATAAAATCAATCAAAGATAAAAGATGTAAGGATTATTGTCATAAAGTTACATGATATAAATGTGATACTAGACATCACAGATTTGAAAGATTTTTTATAAGTGTTAATAATTTTCCTTATTTATATGTCTAAAATTTATATAAAAAGTAAGTATCTATTAATTATGATAAATTATATATATACTTTGAAATTATGAGATAATTTGTAAGAATGACGACAGCAACATTTGATTATATTAATTGGAAACGTGATTCGTATTTAAATATTTGGCATCATCTAATGAGATTCTTATATCATAACTTTGTGTAATAATTACGATCAATGAAACGTAGATATCTAACGTAGTATAGTGATGATCTTCACCTCTTTATTATATATCCATTAGTACGAAGGTTGGGCAAATTATATTAAATTAATTCTAAAGCGCAATTTTCGATCGCATTATACAAAATGGCAGTGCAATCATTAATTAAATATAGGTTTGAATAGAATGGCAACACTGTTATCGGACGTACAACCGTAAATTTGCAATATTTCATCAACCATGTTCGACTGTAAGAATAAAGCGAAGAAAAAGGTGAAGCAGTTTTATCGCTAAAAAAAGTGCAAAATTTTTGTTAAAATTAAAAAACATTAAAGTATTATTGACTATTGAAGGAAGTATTCTTAGTATATCATAATGTTATTGTACTGACTATTATGGCATTACATTAAAATCTTGATTTATTGAAGTTATATATTTTTTTATGTATTTCATTCAATAATGTTCACAAGTCAACAAGAATCTTTATTTATGAAATAATACTTGCATTTAAATATATTGGAATATTTATAGACACTATTTCATGTTTTTTTTATAGACTTAATATTAGAATCTTCTCAGCAGTCTCAGAATCTTTACCTGCCCGCTGTTTGTATGGAAACGCCCGAAAATTAAATTGGAAGTACTCATCACTAATAAGAGTTTTGACGTCGTTTTTAAATGTTAAAAATAAAAACTAATGTTTAGATTTTTTACGTTATTTATACATTTTTTAAACATTATTTTTTACATTAACAACTTACAACTCGCGGTGAGACGTGTTAGAACCTTCCACCGGATCTTGGCAATTTGCAAGACCTTGGGTGGAAGAAACTGTATTTTAAAAACAAATTGGCAAAATTTTTTGCTACTCGGAACGTCATTGAAATCGATTTGAATGCATCAAATCGATTTTTCCGTTCTCAAGCATTTATGTGTAACCGTTATTTAAATTAAATAACGATAATCGAGAAATTGTTTGTGACGCGAAAGTAAACTCGTTACGATAGAGTGCTTGTATAATGATAATCATCCAAGGTTACGGTCGGACCTTTGGACTTTAAACATACCAATAAACTTATCGTAATCAATAAATTGGAAAGTTTGTTTTCTTGGAATTATATTACTATTAAACACTTAATAAATATTTTTCTAAGCTGGATATTATCTTAGGTATGTAAAGAGCTGTTGATGCATTAATAGTCCTGTGGTTAGATCCTGTCACTCAAAAGAGGGATCCTAGATTCTTGAGGGATAATTGGCATTTTCCTCTGGTTCTGTATGTTATGTGATGTTTAGAAATTAATTATCACCTGTTTAAGGTAATTTAGAAAGTATTGTAATTAAATTTTAAATACACGAAACTGTTAATCCATAATAAGGAAATTAAATACATACTGTATTGTAAAGGTTCCATTAATAAAAATGTTTTTTTAATCATTTTAGTATAAAGCCGGCTGTTTAATCCGTTAATCATTGAGGTCAATGATATGAATGCAATCGAAGTGAAAAGAGCAAGGTGAACGCTGGCGCCGATCAATGTTGCTAGGTTCAAAAACAATGAAATTAAATTTGCAAGTTGGTGTTACAACCGAGGGACCGGGCAGGTACTACTGCCGTCCTTATAATTCACCATAAAGCAGTTCTTGTTTCTCGGTTATAAAGTGCTTCCACTTTTAAGAGAAGCGATCAGCTCAGTTCTCAGGAGTAGAACGGAACTATTCGATATTAGGCAGGACTTAAGTCTTTTTTGAGGTTGGACGGAGATTTCCATGAGTTGCAGAAAACATTTAGCATCAGATGGCCTGCATGCTAGTGTACTTCTTTCAAACATAAGTAAACAAATAAGGACGGATCATTATAAATAATAATTGACTTAGCAATTATATAATAAATTTATTTGACAATAAATGTGGAAACTAGAGAGGTAACTTGCAAACAAAGTTTCTTAATTAATTCTGTTAAATTATATTTTTTTTATCGTTCTTTTTATTAAGTGGAAATATTTTTTGGGTACATTTTGTTATTATTTCAGCGTTTCTTATAAATATATTTAAAACACTATTAATTCGCGTTAACAGAGTCTTCGAGCAAAATATCCGGCCTCTGGCAATACTGGCATCCAAGAACAGATAAAATTTATTACTTTAAGTTTAACAAAAAAACTTTAATTAATGTACAGCAATTAGCACAAATTATCTGGACATATATTATGTAAATTTTGGTGGACGAGGTAAATTTTTTCTTGCTCCAATGTAATTAATTTCCGTTATCTTACCTACTGGTGTGGACCAATTTTGAGGAGAAATTATTTATCTCAAGATTAAAGAAACTATCTTAAAGCTAATTAATATTCTTATTTAAAAAAAAAAATGTTTTCCACTGCTTATACGCTCATAGGCCTTCAAGATTTAATTGGCATTTTTAGACAGTACATTGACAAATGGTAGAATTATAATTCAACAGGGGAGGTACCATCGCCGCCAATCAGAATTCACCATAAAGGAACTTTTGTTCCGATTGGAGAGGTGAAGTTATCGGTTACACTTAGAAGAGAGACGATGATCTTAGTCTATAGGAGCAGCAATGGATCAGCGTTCGCCTTCAGATAGGATTTTAACCTTGCAGCGACTACTTAACAAGTTCACTTAGTTTTATGCATCCTGAATGATCGTTTGCTAGAAAAAGGTTTAAAGTATTTGCTTACCTGTACCCAGGAAGTGTTTTCGAAGTGCGTGAGGCACTGCGTGCGGAAGTAGGCGAGCAACGCCAGCAAACTCATGACGGAGTTGAACGCGTAGTAAACCGGGAACAGCACAGTTTGCACACGCCCGAACTCATGCCGCGGGAGAGAGAAGTACAGCACG
>DWON01001613.1:0-23660 GCA_018251015.1 Phocides pigmalion okeechobee
ACCCTTTGCACTCCGTTGTCGCCGTATTTGCGACATTAAAAAGCTAACAGTAAATCCGCTGGAGTGCAAAGGGTTAAGATTAGCTAGTTACTAGCTTAGGGTTGCGACCGGCCGCACCAGACTACAGATGCGCCGACGATTCACGCATATGTCGTGTTTGGCCGCATCCGTGTTGCGTGTACGAATACACAGCCGCCGTGCACGAATACACTGCGAGCGGCGCATTCTTGTAGCGCCTGCGTAAACTCGACGCTTGTGTTCGCCCGTAAGCTTGTATAGATGTGTGTGGCAATGGGAGATCTCCCTCCACGCGCGTTCTTTTCACTCGGGAAGCGGCCGTGCTCCGATAGTCTCATTTCGGAGTTTGTAAATAAGCATGACATTTAGAAAGCTTCGATAGCGTGATTCAGGATCGTGCGGCGCCATCTCTTGTCGAGTAGGGGAAAGTCGCCGCATGTGCATTACCACAAGTTGTGTGCTAATCACGTGCGCGTTACGCGTAGTAAAACACGACAATTGTGTTTAACGCAGTTAAAGTGTTAATATGATGTGTTTAAAGCGTTTTCTTAAACGGAAATAAATAAATCTGACAAAAAAAATAGATGCAAGACCACACAAAAAAAATATAATCTTACTTGTTTTTCGCATGTGTGTGTGCGTAAATAATATGCGTAGATATGGTTGTGTATGTATGTGTGTTTGTTTGTGTGCGCAGGAACATCGCAGCTCTCAGATGCATATGGAGGTGGAAGATGACTCTACGTCAGTGAGGTCGGCCGACACGCCAGACATCAAGAGTGAGTGCTCTTCTGCCGTCACGTTTCTTCGACATCTTTCGCGTGTCCACTGCTGGACACAGGCCTCCCCTAGATGCCGCCACTCTCACGTCGTAACCTCAAACTTGGATGTGTGTTTGCGGCGACTTGACATCGGGTGGACCGCGTGCGCATATGCTACTTGTTTTACATTTCTTGTGTGTGTTTAGTATATGTGAGAAGAGTAGCAAACGAACATGCAAACCACCTGATGTTAAGTAGTCGCAGCCCATAGACATCCACGTACAATCACAAACAGGACCCAAATCCTATCTTGAGCTCGAACGTAGATACGTTGCTACTCCTGAGGATTAAGACGGTCGTCTCGGTTTAAAGTGTAGCCGGCAACCGCACCTCTCCAACCGAAACACAAGTAATGCTTTATAGCCGATTATGAGGGCGGCGGTGGTACCTCCCCAGTCGAACTATAGTTCTCCCACCTTCAGGTTCGGTTGGTAACCAATATCCTCAGACGGCAGTGACTACTTAACGTCAGGAGGGCTCAGTGGTCAACGTCAACTTCATCCTATAATTTCTATAATTACCTGGACACTTGATAGCTTTTTAATCAACTCTTATACGGTATACTATCCGTCATTAAACTACAAAAAATCTGTTGTTAAGGACAAAAATGTAAATTATCGCTACAAAATTATAATTTACACAATAATTACCTAATTTACCTATTATAAATATACCACTTATTAGTTATTAAAGTAAAAAAATTACAACCGCGGCGTCTTTACTAAATCACAATAATTATAATCAAAGTAAAGGTTACTTGTAAATAACTACTATAGGGAATTTGAGTCCAATATTTTACTATGTAACGGGTACTCAAGATTAACTATTTTAATTGCCGAGAAATCAAATTCTATTTAGTATGATAAGTGAACCCAGGACCAAATTTCTCAGCTATCAAAATCAATCCTCAGTGGGACGCACGCTCTGTTATAAAAGTACCGGAACTATTTAAGCCGCTTACAAGCCTCATAAATGTTGAAACAATTGTGTGTAGATAACAGCCAGTAATCTGCTTTACGTCAGAACAAAGCAACCAAATAGTCACTAGTACCTATGTAAAGTAGCAAATTAGTTAATACTTATTCGTACGGATGAGTCTGTAAAATGGACATAGTGGACGGAAACTGACAACGGTATGTTGTGGTTTTAGTGTGGTTTAGATTGGTTAATACACTCGCAAATTAAGCACGTTATATTCGTAAACGTGATTATAAGGTGGGAGAAGTATACTTCGAACGGGGAGGTACCACCGCCGCCCTCATAATCCGCCGTAAAGCCATTACTTGTGTATCGGATGGAGAGGTACGTTTGGCGGCTACACTTTGAAGCGAGGCGATCATCTTAGTCCTCAGGAGTAACAATGTATCTATGTATAAACTCAGATATAATTTCGGTCGTGTTTGTGGTTGTACGTGTATGTGGATCGATGGGTATAGGAGGCAAAACTTTTTGACATTTGTCCACAACAGCCTTTTGTCATGCATATGTACGTACCAGCAATACTGTAACTGTCCTATGTTTTGGTGGAAGGGATTTGTTAGGAATATTTTTTGTCAAGATATACCATATTAGTCTTCGCAATTTTTTTTCGTTTAGACGTTGCTTTATGTTACAAAATAATGCTCTTCAAGATTAGGCAACCATGGACTGTATTTCTAATTTTGTTCTAGTCGGTCAGGATAAAGCAAACTATATTGTTGATATTGTACGTACTTTTGTTTCTGTTTTTTTTACCTGTTTGATATATGAAAATTAACTGCAGAACAGAACATTAAATGACAAGTATTTAAAAATATATTATAAGCAGTATTAAATTTATGATGGGGATACCAACAGGTAATGCACAATATTGGTCTACATGTCGTGGGATAATACCTAACCCCTTTAGCAATTGATATGAAATCCCTCGCTGTTTTATGCAGGTCTCGACATTTTGTATCGACTAAAGTTTATCAGAAAAAAGTTTGCCGAATTTATACATCTTTCATGTATTAACTATGCCGGGAGTCTATGAAGGGACGATCGTTTCACTTAATCAGCACTTCATTAACCGGTCATGCATACCTTCTGTATCCTAGGCAAAGCAAGGTCCAGGCCTTTCTTACTTAGTCGTAATCATTAGTCAAAGATGTCTACCACACTTAGTTTAAAATGACTGAAATTTGGATCTTACAAAAACACCTATACACAATGTATGTTTCTAACACACAGGAAAATTAGCATCCAACAAACAATCAACAAATCGTATTATAATATTGAGATATATAATATTGTCAACAATCATAATTACGAAGTAATAGATAATAACACCATTTCGTAAGACCATTGTATTAATAAATATAAAAATGAATGTTTGTCTGTATGTCCTTTATAAACTCGTAAACTATGCATTTGATCATGCGATGATCTTTAATAAAGTTGTTGTGCATGAGCCCACGAAGGTTTCTGAGTTGGTACGATCAATTTTCGTCAGAAAAAAAAAACAATAAAATGAATTGAATTTTTGTGTAATGTCTTTACTTCAAATTTACTTTAATTGGTTGCGTAGCAACGCGCGCAGGGTACAGCTATTTAATAACAAAACCCAATAGTTGCACATGCAACTTCAGCCTGTTACTTCTGAAAGCTGTATCGGCAACCTCGTCTACTGATTTCATCAATGCGGATTTTGACGCATAAAAAATTCCAAACAACTTTCTCCATACAAATTGAGTCACTCCGAGCTTTTAGATGAGAACCTTCTTGCAACAAATCACCCTGTTTAATCTTTCATATCATTTCAGAATGTAATTTTTGTTATTAATTTTAACAATTAGAAAAGATTATGTTGTTTTTATTACAATAACGTTTGGTGCAAAATTATTTCAATCACCTATATATTTGTAATATTATTTGTTGCGGTTACTACAAATGTAGTTTCTAGTTTTACAATGGTATCATAAGCGGATTGGTCGCTTAAAATATTTAAATTCAATAAGCGTATGTAGCGTAATTTCCAATTGTAGGAGTTTATATAACATTACGTTACTCCGAAATATTATGCACTAATCTAATCGAAAATATATTCCGTCTCCTGAATTATGCTGCCTTCAGACAATATTGTCACTGCGTGTGTACTATATGATTCAGTTGAAAACATCGTTCCACTTAGTCCGACCTACTTCAGAAATATTTGCACCTCAACCTTGGCGGAATTCTGTGAAATGACTGCAAACCATTTGTAGGTTTCAGCTAAACAGAAGCGACATTACGTACTTGTATGAACAATTTGTTATCACGGGGATTGCCGACGATTTCGGTGAATTTATTTTACATAAGCACGTCGCGCTTAGATTGAAAGCAATATCAATTTCATCTCTTGTACATTTTGTTTTATTTATTATCTTATACGCATGCAACAGCCGTGTTCAGTCTAAATATAATATACGAACATATGAACAAGGTCCCCTGTGCAATATCAGTGACCTACAAATGCGTCGAGTCGCATTGAAAATGCAGATTGTATTGAAACGCGCCGTCTTAAAGGCGAGATTCAAACATCACGCAATCAGGTTAAAGGGTACAATCGTTCCCACATCTGGTCGGAGCGAACAACAAATGAATTTAAACCTTGTTATTGTAATGGAAAGGCATCCATTTATTCTATATAGGTTTCCCTTTGATATCGCCGCGCGTTTTGATAAGAGGGCACTGCGCATTCACAGCACGTTACAATGTGCAGTTTCACTGTTTACACCGCAAACTAGTTAGGTACCTATTACATTTTATGTTATTGTGTCCTAAATAGGTCAGGGTTTGAGCGATTGGTTTTAAGTAGAGAAAATAAAAATATTACCATTTAAGTCATTAAAACATACGCTATGGGCCTTGGAACCCGTAGAACCTATGATATGTGGAATGTTCTTACAATTCGTGGCAAGTCTTTAAAAAATATGCATCTATGCTTATAAAAATAAATGGTGTTTTATTAGTGCCAGCAATTACATTTCCAAACTTATATTTAGTACCTACATGATAATTACGTAATTATAATAAAGATACCAAATAATTACTTTTATTACAAGCATTTGTATAATTTTCTGATCTATTCAAATGAAGACCAAATAAAAATATCACGTTAAATTTTAATTTCTTTGCCAAAATTTCAACCTACAAGTCTTTCCACACTTATGGACAAAAAAATAAATTATGCTAAGTCAGACAATCTAATGATGGTAATAACAAACATCTTCAATAATAATACGAATTTAATAACGTAAGAAAATTGATATTTAATTGACGAATTACAGATTGTTAGTTTTGGAGCGACGTAGTTTTTTTTGGTATAATTTGGTAATCGTGAATAAACTTCACATTGACCCAAAAATTAAAAAGTAAAAAAATATTGAGTTAATGTATACAGCGATACATAGAATTATTTTATGGTAAACACTTAAAAGGAACTAGTTCAAGTATAGATAATTAACGCATCATTATATATTTATTAATTCGTTAACATATCAAGATTTTCCACGAATCCAGGAAACATGTCAATCGCAATTTTTTTTAAACATTTTTAATCAATAATGTATATAGAATACATAATCAATTAATGCAGATGCTTTTTTAAGAAAAATTAAAGAAAAGTGGAGACCAAAAATATAATCTTTGGCATAAATACAATCTATAGGAAAATGTGCCTAATACCGCAAATAATGATCATAAAAAACAGAAGAGAAGTCGTAAATACAGTCGCTGATTTTAAATGTAAAAGGTGACCAACTTCACCCTCGTTAACCTCATCAATAATAATTCGCGGTTTATTTTAACAATGAAGAATAGCAGACATCTAACAATTCAACTACTTGGGTGTTCTTTACCGTATAGCCCATTGAAGCAATCAGTGCCATCATCGTCTGAACTAACAAGAGATTTCTCGTGAATCCATCTGCATACATCACACACACAATGAACTCTATTAATGCCATCAAGATTGTAATGCGATAATCAATCTGCTTCGGCGCCACGAACAGTCAATGGGTTAATTTAGATATATGATTGTCGTTAAAAATTACTTCAACTAGGTCACGGACATAATAAGTCCATCATAAAACCTCACTTACGTCATACAAGGTGTTTCATATGTAAAGGGTTACGTAGAAACCAGCATGTAACGGCCCATTAAATGAGTTTTATTTTGAAGTAATTAACGCTTTTGCAAAATCAACCGAAGAAAATATAGCACTAGCTTTTTTAGATATAAACAATTTTAGTGCGACAAAGAAAGTACAGATTTTGACTAAAATACTGCTATTACAAATTTAAATTAAACTACTTCATTTAAAAAAAAGATATGAGCAATGTGAGCTGTCACTTTCTTATTAAATTTAAAAGTAAAGTACTAGTTATTTATTTTTAATAAAAAGATATTAACGATGTTAGGTCTCTCATTCTTATAAAACTTAAATGTAAAGTAGTCATTTGTTTTCAAAGAATTACATACTTATACTCCGACATGATTAAACTGACATCTCGACTACATTGACGCATGCCAAAAAAATGTATCTGACCAATATTTACGACGATGTACACACCTGGGTTGAACGTCCAGTGCATTCCTGGCATGCCAGGAACAATGAGAGGATCGCCGGGACCGAAGAATGCTGTATGGAATGCTCTTGTTATCTTCCTGTATAGCGAGTTTTTACCGCGCGCTTTGGCAAATTTTGTCAGTTGACTCCTTAATTTTAATGAACTATTCGAAAGTGGATGATGGATAAGAAAGGATCTTTATGATAATAAATTTTAATGGTTAATCATCGATAAATATTATTTCCATTATAAAGAATATAATAATGTACATTATTAAATAGTAATAAAAAAATAGCGGAGAATTTGAAATATCCATCAATAATAAACTTGGGGATGGACCAAAAACTTTTCAAGACCGGATAACCCGTCAAAAAATATCAGAAGCTCGCTTCTTTTTGTAAAATTTATTGTTTTCAGGTCGGTGGACCTTGGTCAAAAGGTCAAAAGCAAAATTATATTTTGCTTTTTTGTATAAGATTCCTAAAAAAAGGATACTACCTATATATACATAATGTTTTAAGTTGAACTGTGGGTACTCAGGGGTTTCATGCCCTATATAACTTTCGAATTTAGTGATGTGCTGTATTGTGCAGATATGTCAAAGATAATTTTTCGAAATTATATCTTTTTAATATTTCAGGAAGCAAACCAAATACTAAATACTTTTGGCCGTTTTGTCAAGAACCACATGACGAAACGTCCACTTTAATATTTTGACTAGCTACTTCTGAAAACGACCGTTGTTAAAAGTATTCACAACTTTTTGCCCGCGGTGTGTATTCCTCACAAACTATTAAAGCATTCCAGACATGCCGCCAACACCCAGATCATTGGAACTAAAAATGCAGTGTGCATTCCTTCGTCCCTATATTGTTTCTACGTTTGGCGTCTCTATATTTGCTGCCTACGAACATACCGACACCAACGTTTTACCCAAATGCGATACATCGCTAATATTTATGATATCTTGTATATTCATTTTAATTGGCTAATATCTGTTCTTTGTATCAATATTAAACTTGTCTGATTTGTAGGTTTAAACATAAATAACATATCTCATGTTACGGATATTTAAATGCTTAATTACTATTTTAATGATCACATTAGCCTCGGATTAGTTCCTCTTTAATTATACCTACTTGATCAAATCTGTACTTATTGCATAGACTATTTTATTTGACAATGTTTAGACATATATTTATTAACACGTGAATATATTTGATTCACTTAAATGTTGCGAGCAGTGAGAAGTGTGAGATTTGGTATAGTTAAAGTTAATATAGAATCTCTTCTTTTGTAGATAATTGTAATTAATATGAAATATTGAATTAAATAACTTAAAGCAGGTTTACTTTCATATTGCACAGTAAAAATACTATAGTCTATGGTGAAATAGTCGCACAGAATAGAAATTGTCATAAAAATAAAAATAGAGAAATTCTGTAGCAATATGTAACTTTAAAAATGTTACACAAAGTTATCAGTTGGGTATTAAAATATTTACTGTAAGGAGCGAGCATATATAACTTCACTTCATTAGTAAGTCACGGCATTAACATGTTTCCTTTAAGATTGTTTCACCCCTGCGGCGATAGCCCCGGACACATGTACCACTTTGCAAAATAAGTTCAATAATAAGTGACATATACATCATTGGAGGTACATTAAGAAGTGAATTTGATCAGATCACATCCAGTATTGTATTCAGTAAGTGAACTTTCCTCGGAGGAAGCGGCGGTGGGCGCCAAAAATAGCGCTTCCGTCGAACGTCGAGCAGTCTAAGTAGGAAGTCCACTAACACTCGCCACTCGACTCTTCCGGCCGCCTACTGTCGCGACGCTTATCGAGTTTTATAACGCACTTATGAGCTGCAATGCAATGTGCCCACGCGCAGTCTCTTAAGCTGAATTAAATTGCTCGTACTTTGAAACGAAATTATTGACCGTCGGCGATTTAACTCGTGAACCCCAGACCGCCTCCGCGTCCTAATGCGCGTCTGGCTCTAACGACCGTAGAATGTGGTAATCTCACGAAGCTTACAAATTCTCTTCAATTATTAATAACGTTATAATTTGCAACGAGGTTGAAACCTGTATTTCCGGAATGTATCAAAGCCGTATCTATGTCTAGCGTAGAGCAATTCTTGCGTTTAAGTGGAAGGGTGAACCGATTTTAAGTGATCTAATCTTTAGGAGTAGCAACGCAACGGTGATGGTTATCTGGGGCGCCTGTTGTATATCAAGTTGGTTATAACTGTCCATGAATAGAGGCCCACTTACTATCAGATGGTGTTCATACTTTTTTGTACTGATAAAAAAAATATCCACAACAATCACTTTAGGTACCGTCAAGAGAATGGTTAAAAACAAAACAATAGTCAATTAGGTATGATGTTTTATCATCAAGTATTTGTTTATTATTACGCCGGACATTCCGTTTTATATAGTTAGGTATGTAGATAAACTGCTAATAGTCAGTAATATAAATAAACGATTAAAGTCTACCTACCTATCTAGAGCCTCATGTGGCCATAAAACTGTCACAATCGAACATGAATAATATCAATTCAAATTGATTGTATTTAGATAACAATTACATACAACGATTAGTTGATATTTTGCCTAAATGGAGTTATGTCATTTATAACTAAAATACGGTTTACGCACTTTACTATATTGTAAGTGTCTACAATATTATTATGATCCACTGCTGGACAGGTATATTACCATACAAATGGAGGAGGTCTGAACCATACTTGCCCACACTGCTCCAGTATGTATTAGTGAAGATATGGGTTACTGGACCTCTCAGCTATTGAGTGTTTTCTAAACCGCCAACTGGGTCTTCGACAAGATTTATCGACTGACATTAATCACCAGCAATTAAGAGCTTAGCTCGCCGTTATACGCTCTTCCCATTTTATAAAACAAATACGATCTAATCCTACATTTCACGCTTACTTTACTGGAGAATATAAAAATTAATAAACAACAATGTCAAAGGATTTTATTTAGGTCATGTTAATAGACTGCGCTCTCTATGCATGTCTGTAAAATATCTACAGAAAAAACATGCAGGTACGTCATAGCACATGTCATGTTAAAGTGTTTTTAGCTTGCCTAAAGGTAGTAGGTAGAACTGCTTGACTAGGTGTGGCAGCATCACCACCATATTTGTACCATTGTACTAGAGGGTTCTTAGAGTGTTAGGGCAGATTCACTTTTTGAAACAGTTAGTCCATAGAAGTGGCAACGCATTTCTGATCGATAACATGTAGGACTCGCGTTCTATTTATTGGCTATGGATTTGAGCGGCAGTGACCACTGAAGGTGAGATTTGCGATTTCAACAGTATTTCTGTTGCATGCATTACTTTATCGCAACGTAGTGCATCGTATGCACGAAGCCTAAGATTGCATATAGAATGAATCCCAAAGTTTAAAATGTCTACTTAATAGCTGTTAGTTTGACAAAACCTCATTCTTTACATCATTACAACATAAAATGGAACTTATGACAATGGAACAAAGCGCTTTTTTACTTTTGATATCGTAAAAATGCAAGAAAAAGAATAAGTAAGGAAAAGGTAAATGAACTGTGAGTCATTCATTCATAAACATTGAGATGAATCATAGTCTTACGTTGAATTAATGTCGTGCTTCTAATATAGGTAATCGATCATGTAGGTTTACTTGACAAAGTATTGCTTGACCGCAGGTACCAAAATATTTATCTGTTTCTAGTAAGTACTTCCTTAAGCATAGCAACGTCTATGACATATCAGTATAGATAACGAAAACCACACAGAGTAATTAGTCACATGACTAAAATCGTACCATGTAACTTGTTTAAACAATTTTACTCATGGCTTATAGTTGCGAAGTACGCATTTTATGATCTTCATCAGATATTATGGTGGTAGTTTGGTCGTGTGTGGTACTTAGGTGGTATGGTGGTAATTTAAAGGTATTAAACAAAGAGATATTGATAAAGATAATGGAATGAAGCAACGATCCCACGTGTATGTAAGTGAATCGACAAAGACATTTTCCTCTGAAACGCACGAATTGCTTTTACGCTAGAAATGAGTTTGGCGGTTGTATATTTCCCGCCGAACCACACAGATCCTACCTCAAACTTTTACAATAATTATAAATATATCTAAAAACCTAGTATCGGTAAATTGTGATACTAGCATTTTCTCATTTTGAGAAATAAATATCGTCGTCCTCTCATTCTAAGAGGAGATTTATATCCTATGATGAGACACTAGTGGATTGAGCATGATATATTAATTTTAATATATTACTCTCTTTACAGGTACGTTCAGAGGAGTCTCTTCTTGCCCCGGAAAAACCTTCAAAAACTGCACGATGGGTATGTTTCTTGCTTGTAATATGGTTGGGGGTACTTGTAAGAAAATTGCGCAATCTCATCTCATTTTTACCGCTTACTCAATTAAACAGAAAATTAAGCTGATATAACCTTTTTTATTGAATGAATTTCTTGGATTAAATTGATTTTTATTGCATGGATTTGTTCTATTTATCAAAAATATATAAATACTCTTCGCTTAACCCCTGATAGTTTTGGAGTAATTTCGAAATTGCGTCCTTTCCGTTACTTTGGCCTTTCGAACTGTTTTCAAGTTTTATTAAACAATGGAAATATTAGACAATATGATGCGGGCTTCCTGATGTTAAGCAGTCACTACTATCATTAAAGGTGGTAGAGCCGTTAAGGCTCGCCCGGGGCGGCACCACCGCCACCCTCATAACCCGCTGTAAAGCAACATGTTCTTCATGTGTTGTGTTTCGTTTGGGGAGGTGTGGTTGCCGGATACACATCATTGGAGGCGACCATCTTAGTCCTCAAGAGTAGGAATGCATCCGCGTCCACCCTTATTACATAGAACTTGTGTTCTATTTGAGATTGGACGTGGTTGTCCATGGGCTGTAGTGACCACTTATAATCAGGTGGCCTGCATGCCCGTTTCTTACTCTTTCGAAATAAATAAAATAAATAAAAAATAAAAAAGCAGGTACCAGCCTCCTAATTAACTTACAGCAGAGGTATCTGTTTGAAGTCATTGGAAAAGTCTCAAAGAATAGATTGTAAATAGGTTTATCAATTTAGGTAAACATATTCCTCGTAGTACGCTTCACTTTAAGGATATATTGATTCAATTATATATGTAAATTCATATTTGTTTAATGTGGATGGATGTCGTGGTTTGAAATAGGTTTTGTGTGATATAACTATTGTAGAGATGGCATTTTGCATGACAGGTGAGCCATCTTACCTGTAAAATAATTGACATTGTATATGTACAAAAGTATGTATTTTTGAGATTAAATCTGAATCGACCAATGTGACTTTTAAAATACCTAAAGCGTTTAACCTAGAAACTCATAATCATCCATGTTAGTGGGACATGGTGAGAACTCTTAATGGAATGTTATGCATCGTATGTTAAAACTTTTTAAATTGCCTGTAGTAGGAAAACGCAATATAAAAAAGTTGTTAAAGAGTCCAAAGTGCGTGTTTGCACATTTTTAAGAATTCGTTCGTCAACAACGATAATGTTTTATAAAAATCGATTTCTATATATTTCGATTTCGATATAATCGCTTTTTGTTGTGCGAATATTATTTAATAATTTAAATGGTTAGACGTCATCGCCGTCTTTAAACGTCTATCGTCGACCTACGCAATTTATAAGATATTTATTTCTTTCCTATCAAAGAGAACGACAAAAACGATTTTGAATAGGTTACTCATTTTATTATTATTTCTAAGGAACGGGAGTCAGGTGTTGGAAGTAATTTCGATCCTCTTCAGAACATTCAAAGACTTGATCGGATGAAGCGAGTTAATCTGAATTGTTCTGATAGGCTCTTAACTTTCTAAACATTCATTATCGTTTTGCTTTATAAACACTAATTGAAATTGAACTTTAACTTATAAATCTATATTTATTAGAAAAGAAATAATAGTGTTAATTTAATAGGTTGAAAGCTTTTATATATGTTATAAAAGTTGTAAGTATTAAGGGAATAATTAAAGTGCAATATTATAATATTACACTTAGTATTATCCCACCGATCTGCCGTAACATCTAGAAACAATCCGTGTTGCATAAGCCGATATAACAAAAGCGAACATTAATATGGATAAACCCCGTACTCTAGAAATTCAAGATGAGTTATAGTTAATACCACTCTACTATACTGAATATTGAAATAGCTTTAATCTAAAGTCTTGTCGTATTTTGTATGTATGAAGTTATAATAAAATCTCTTTACCAGCGCTATTTATACCTGGTTGGTTATTATATCATTGAAAACCTGTTTCCTTCCATGTTTTATTGTTTTTTGTTGTGTATGATGGAAACGTTTTCGTTCGTAGCTCGCTCTGTTAGCTCTCTTGCAGGTGAAATCAATTACGACATTGCTGAAAAATTTAGCATTGATGGAAAGTCAGTTTCGACTCATTTGAAAAAGTCTGGGTATTTTCATATCAATTGTTATGAAACACTATCGAATTAATAGTAGGTGCCACATGATCTCACTGAAAGAAACCCTACGAAGTATTTTTTTCATTTTGGATCCTTTGTAAACATGATGGAACAAGACCATATACATATATTATGACTGGTATATTTAGTTATGGGTCTGGTTCTATCTTTGAAATATATTGGTATGAAAAGGTATGATACTGTACCTCTTTATAGCCACTCGCAGTCAGCTGCGAACGGCATTCGGGGTCCTGCAGCACGACAAAAATTTCTAATTGTTTCTTAATCTAAAGATCTCATGAGATCTACACACAAACGCGATTATCGTAGACGAGAGGATTTTAAAATCTCAGCACTGAATCTGTAACACCTTTTGTGAACGCAAGTAGCCAATTCATCACATTATTTGGTTGAATTTAAAAATTTATTTCATGCAATGAAAAATTTGTGTCATATTTTGTGCGCTCCAGGTTAGAGAAACGATAATCGCACCATGATGTGTAGGTGGTTTCATAAAAAAAATCCACAAATAATCGTTATAGCTCGTCTACATGATGGATCTACGCACCACTGTATAAGAGCACATAATAATGTTTGCAGATAGAAGATTAGCGTGCAAGAGCAGAAGAGAGATTGGAGATGTCATAGATTGCGATATTTAACACATTGTGGAACAGGTAACAACGAGTAATTTACAGGGGGCCTTGTCGATAGACATTGTAAGTATTATTAGAGACTAACGAAATTATTAGAGAGATTTAGTTGTAAAACAAAATAATTGTTTTGCAATACTGATTGTTTAGAACGTAATGGCAACTATGACTGACAATCGCAACTAGACTTAGGAATGGAATAGAATGTTCGTCATAAAATAAATAAAAAACCAAGTAGTTTGAAAAGGAAATGTAATAGTTTTATAAAGTAACAGACACGCCGTCACTATGACAGAATAGTCTGATGACATAAAAAGCAATCGCTCGAGATTCTATGATCATGTGACCTTTTCATCTAAGCAATTATTTTTATTTGATATCTATTGTACGATGCCAAAAATAAATTTATCACAAAAAACGTACGTAGAAGAAACCCTTTGATAAAACTATTCGATTTATTGAAAAGAGGAAATCGATGATAACATGTATTAACTTAACTAAAGAATATTTGACTGAACATAGAATTTAGAAATTAATTTAAACATTGTTGAATAAAATATATACCACAAATATTACGAAAAACTGTTTAAAGTTATGCAAGTATACCTGGCGATTAGAATTAAGTCCCATACGTAATAATAAAGTAAGATTGTAATTTAATACAATTTTTACAAAGACAAAAAAATGAAGTAAAAGTTCACGATAGACCGTTTGAACTCGGTGTAGTTTTAATCATTTAATTTAATAATATTTGTTTTAAATATAGAAAAGATTCAAAATTCAAAATTTAGAAGGCCAGGGAAGCATTATTCATATTAAGTAAGACAAATCAGAGATATTTAGTCCTGATTGGCGAACAAATGATAAAGAAATAGCAGATGGAAATTACAGCAAACTTCATTGTAGAACAAATTAAACTCCCAAAATGAGATTTGACATAATTGAAAAATTACGGCCTGGTACGATGGCAACTAATTATAATGAAAGATATAATTCAAGCGGGATTCTTTCTTTTATACGTTGATATTAATTCCACTTATATATATTGAAATAACCTACTCAAAAGGACAAAATATAATTACATAATGAGCATGTGACCTTATTTGTCATAAATAATTCCTTTGGAAATATATAAAAAATACGTTTTGTGAAAACTACATTTCAACGGTCTCTTTTGTAATAGGCACCAATACACAGGTATCAAATCAATGATCAGAGTCTAAACGGAAAAAGCAGTCACATTTGAAAAACGTAGTACGTTATTATTATTTGAAGTAGCTTACTAAGTAGTTTATTGCGAATGCACTGAGAAATAATATAACTCTCGGTTTCATTATTAATATTCAAAAAGATCTTGGGACCAAACGTGAAGAGAATGTCGCAGCCAGATTTCTCTACTATTTTAGCAATGCAATTATCTAATTACATAGCTAAAATAGTAGCTAACGTCTTAGCATGCATTGAAGGTCTAGGAAGAAAAGTAAACGAAGAGTATAAAAGTATTTAAGTACCACCTCAATTAAATTAATCGTTTCAAAACACTTTAATTAGGTCGCCCATCTCATTAAATTATGTGAAAAGTAATAATAGCAAAATATACTTGATATTATCATTAACTTCGGCTTAAACTTGAGGTAAAGTAAATAATCAAATTCTTTTTTAATTCATTTTTTTTTTTACGAAAAAATACACATTTGAGTGGCTCAGCAATAAATTTATTTATGCTTTTAAATATTAACACATATTATTTACTTATTTATTTTATAATTATAATTTGGAAATGAATATTGAGATTCGAAAAATGAACTTACGAATGATAGTGAATTTTTGAAAGACGAGTCTAATGGTTTGTCAACGTGCTACGGACGGAGGCCTCTTTGTTATATCGCTTTGACAAATCGTAATGACGTAGGTAATTCGTTGATGAAAAAGTGGCTTTTTAGTAGCTGATTCGAATTTACAAACAGCAGATTGAAAGTATAATAGGCCAAACCACTGCGAGAAGAGATAGTCGTTAGAGGAGAAAGCTCTTCAAGGGTCGACTACGCTTAGACAAAAACCAAAGTTCGTTTGGGCTGTACTGATGACAAAATAAAATAGTGCAGGACCTTCAAATTGGACTGATGGTAAAAAAGCATGCGGGGTATAAGTAGATTGTAGATTGTATATGATTGTGTATTTGGATTGTATGTAAGGGAAGTAAAAATACAACTCCAAATGATTATGCCGCCACCCATATTTTTAACCCATGGCGTGAAGAAAAAAAAAACCATCCAACTGAACTGACAAGAAGAGTCGTAGGAGCTTCAAAGACTAATGAAAGAGGAAAATAAACCTGTATTAATAATTATGTACTTTCGAACATAAAGTATATTTAAATGATCAAATGAGTTTTTTAATATCTCAAATTATAAAATTTATACCTAAAAACTTAAAACATTATGTTTCTGAATAGTCACCAAATAACATTAATAACTTTAATAAAGTAGGAATCATTTTCCTCTTACAATGAAGCCGAAGAAAGTCTTTATTTCAAACGAAATACACGTTTTTCCTCGAACCTTTATTTTTAAAATAAGATAAATAATTGCTTGTTTTGTTAGTATAATCACATATAAAAGAAAATTCCAATATTTAACGGAGCGCTTGATAGGAAAGTTCGTGCTCCACTGTGTATAAGAGTACTTACGAATTTCGATTTGGATATTTAATTTATTTCTAGCACTTACAACGGCCTTGCAGAACTTTTACATATATTGTTATATATTGTTATAATAATGTTTTAATAAATAGGAACGTACTGATTTTTTTTATAATCCTTATAATTGTTTCTTTTTATCATTACGAAATGTCTATCATTTACTTAAGCATTTCATTTCAAAATAATTTGACATTCTAACAGTCCGATACCTAGAATACTGAGAAAACCATAAGGGAGGGAAGAATTTAAAGCCAATCGTGAAGTAAGCCATGTACAGTACACGTTAAGGCTCATTGGCAATAAGTTGAATGTTGTCAGAGCAAAAATATAGAAAAAAGCCGTCTGGTTTATGGCAGTTTGATTTTGCTTGTCAAAATGTGAAAATTTATAACAGTAAATAAGAGGTTCTAAAAGTACTGACATACACAAAGTAGGTAAATGGTAGTATAGAAAAGTAATAGAATTATTAATATGCTCGTCTAAGTGTTTAAATGGTCTTAGAAGTCCATATTTCAATTAGTTTTGACAGTTTAAATAGAATATTCTAAACAAGGAATTTGAATATTGTATAAAGTTATATAATTCAGACAGACTTCAAAAACAGTATCGAAATTTCTTGACCAATAATTCTATTAAATACCACACAATTTTGAATTTATCGCGTGAAGGAAGATTTTAGTTTAGTCTACTTTGCTATTATTTTACTCTCATTCAAGATTGGAATTAATATGTATTATGATAAAATTTGTACTTACATGGAGATTGTCAAATCGGTGAGACTCACAAAGCGATTGCACGGGCACCGGGCAGAAACGAAGGCAACGACGCCAACAGCTAGAACCTTCGTTGTCTTCGTCCTCATCTGACCCGCCGCCACCAACTACCTCTATGCGGGTATCTGTGGACAAACACAATCAAATATAGTTTCACCTAGTTTAAGTAGTTATTTACTATTTAACATTTAGAATCGCTAAATGATCCTTATGGGTTCCATCGTTTACAGTCTGCCGCTTTATCGTTCACCTAAAGCTCATCATAACGATAGGACGCAACGTGACATTTCGGAAGCCCGAGGGTCGTATTCATGGGGTGATTTCATAGCGCGCCTCCGTATTCCTCTCAGAATATACTCGGATGGAATACTAGCGAATATATTCCGAATAATGTTTATTTAAGAGCATGAAGACGTGACATATTTGATGAAACGAACGTTTTGATGGTTTTGACATAAAAGGTTAGCGTCGAACGAAAAGTTATAAATATAAATATATCTTATTTAAAATTGCCATCAATCTTATGTTGTGGATTTTTTCATTCTGCTAATTTAATAAATGTATTTTATACTAAATATGTGGCTAATCACACGATATACAATTTAGAAACTTACCCTTCCTCGGGGCTTCGGATGGGGCATTTCCATATTCAAATAAGAATAATGAAAGGGCGTAACAAAATATCAGTGAAGAGAAGAACACGCGACCCAGTTACGTATGTTTTAGGGTGGCTAGGTGTCCGGTTATAACCGGATATGTTCGGTTTTTTATTGTTGTATACGGCCAAATATTTACAAACCTGGACTTTCCTTTTGTTACATTTTTGGCCAAGCTGAATGTGATGCGCATACCTTTTGTGGTTAATTTTATTTCACTGTAATTAGGACTTAGTAGTTTATTTTTTTATTTAAGTTAGTGAAATAATCACTGGTTGTAATACTTCAGTTTCGTGAAGATATATCCTATAATAATATAAGCTTAAAACAAAATGACAAGCTTCATAAGTTATATCCGGTTTTTAAACTTGGCAGCTTTGAGTCTATAGGATCCCTCCCAACCCCAACGAATGTAACCATAATCCGAGCAGCACCTTAGCTCATAATATTCATCGCCATCAACATCTGGGTGCTTCTACAACCAACTTCTGATATAAAATTAGGTAAACGAGCTCAGCTACCTGTTACTCGACAGTTGAGACGTAGACATAATAAAAGCTGAACGTAAAAACTTTTATTTCGTTCGCAACCGAATGATCATGGAACGAGGAGGGTGAAGCGACATGTTTACGATGAGCCTACGTGCTGACAACAGTGACATACAACCCCACAATAAGCTTCGCTGAAATTCTATTTGTCTTTTACAGTGAGTCTAATAGGTAGTTATTCGTGCTCTTTGTCGTCTGGTATGGCGTATTTTTAAATCAGACTCCCGTTAGATTTTCGAATAACGTATCCATAATATCAGTATCCTATTAGATTTATGGTATATGTATTACTCAGATAGATTCGTATTTTTAGATTAAAGATACGGATATGTACAACTACATTTTACATTGATACTATTTTATTATTGGTTAAAATTTTGTTAGGAAATGATTGGGAAGGCTTTGGATTAGGTACCATGTTATGGCGATTCCTGAAATGGAGTGTCCAAAATAAATGTAGTATATGTATACAAACATATAATCCAGATTAAAGGTACTTGAAGCTCTTGACAGGGCTTGAGCTAAGGCGGGCATGCATAAAGAGAAGTTAAACAGATTCACGCCAAGTGGAAATTAATATGCATTCTGGTCCCTGACTGAACGTCTCCGAGAGTTACTAAATAATTAACTCAGTGTAGAGCGTAAGGTACAAAGGATTGTTTGACTTTCAAGTCCGATGAGTCAATAGTGGATTGAGAAACGGTGCTTAAAGCAATTGACTGCTATTTACATAAGCCGTTAACGAATGTTTGCGTTTAGGTACTACTCACAAAGTCTCTTTTTTAATTGAAGTAGCAAAAAAGCGTCCAGTTCTTCTGATGGTACGCCGTGCCTTCTACAGATATCTGTAACTTACATTAGAGAAGTCTCATCTGAAGTTGATCACAGATATTCAACTGAGGGTTAAGATGTAACGTAAGAATTTCTTAACACTTTCCCTGCGTCGTACAACACTGCTGAGTATTGCGCGGCGCAACGCTCGCGGCTTGTACACACCTGTGTTGTACGTACAAATCTGTATGGTTTACGGGCGAACAAATGTGCTGTGTTTACGTGGGTTCTACAAGACTGGGGGCGGACATTACGTTTGTATACTTGTACATGATACACAGATGCTGAAAATACAATATTTTAGTGAATTGTCATTGTATCTTCAGTTTAGGGAAATAGACTCCTGTATTTCCGCCTCCCGCTACGCAGATCCGACTTATTATGTGGGCGCCGCAGTCATAGTGTTAACCCTAGTAATGTGCGTGACGATGGTATCTACCCGATTGGACAGTACTAGTACTATTTAGCAAATGTTGATTTATTACAGATGTATTATCTATTAGATACAAGGAGTCATATGTACTGTAATATCACATACAGATGTATATACATTACCACATAGACATAGGTTTAAGGTTCAAACATCCTTTTTTTGTGTCGGCGTTAAAAACGTAGCATGTAGACCAATTCGTAAAATATTTTCTAAACATAGCATATATCTTGAGAGTTACAAGTCAGATATAAGTATCCGAATTTTGTAAACTTAAATATTATCAATCCTTATAGAATTAAAAACGTGATATTGCTATCTAGCTATTTATATTTTAGTACCTGCTGAAATTTCAATATGACGACATAATACGTACATAAAATGTAATTTCTTAGCGTTCCAACCCAATGTTGACTTTGTTTGAATTTAATTTCAAAGGCTTGGGTATTTAAAGCTTTATTTTGTGTTTACTTTACATTACATTGTTGTGTTACATTCAATTTTGTGTTATTTTTTTTGTGATGGCATAAAATTTTGGAATAAAACAGAAAAACCCCAAGTAAAGCTGATTTCCCTGTGTACCGATGTCGGTCCGATGTTTCGTGTTTCCAAATGATCTAAGTAACTTCAATTTACTCAAAGTAAGTTCTCTATATAGTGAACTATAGTTTGACAGGGGAGGTACCACCCCCACCCTCATAATCCCTCGTAAAGCATTGTTTGTATTTTGGTTGGAGAGGTGCGGTTACCGGTTACCCTTTGAAGCGAGGCGACCATCTTAGTCCTCAGAAGTAGCGACGTATTTACGTTCGATAGGATTTCAGTCGTGTTTGTGATTGTACGTATGTAGATGCATACGGGTTGCGACTATTTAAAATCAGGTTAATAAAGGTTTAATTGTTCTCACATAAAAAGAATTATTATTCGTTAGATCGTTCTCTTTATTAGCCTAAACATGGAACTATGTTAGCTGTAGAAAAGATGAGTACTCTGCGAAGTATTCTATTTGAAGTATTAGCTACAGGTATGATATTCTTCAAGAGTCATCGAAAATAATTAGTGTATCAAATTAAAAATTACTTGATTAGTGGAAGTAGGTAAATCAAACATGCACTTTGCGAAGCAAAAGTATTACATGTTGTTAGAAATAGCTAGATTTACATTAACTACTGTAATAAAATCTGTTTTAAAATATAAATTCGAATTTTACGATTATTACGATGACGATTATGATTCTGATGTTGTCAACGATAGACATAGACATAGGCTAGAGTCTTGATTATACCTCTTCTTTTAATCAGGAGGCTATTAAAAACCCAACAAATTATGCGTTGTTACAAGCTATCTATGGTTTTGTAGCTACAAATAATGCCTTGCATAAAACGGCTAGATGTGCAGTGTAACGGATATTAAAATGGTACTTTAGAACATAGAAATTATGTAGACGGCGCATACAAATGAATTTATATTATAGGGCATGTCAAAAATATGTCGAATCCCATATATTATTATATCGAGATACTAAAAAAAAAGTAATATTTTAGTCTATCACTTATTTTGCCACTTGGTGACAAGTTGCATTTTGGGACGTATGCCAAAAAGAACACTAAAATGGCCTTATATTATAAAATGGGGATTCTGTTTATTTTCACGTTCTGGGTTTAAGAGGCGAGTTATTTACGGTAATTATTTCATCGAGAGATTTATTTGGGACTTTATTAAAAATTCCATCGCGCGTGATTTATGTTACGGTTTTCAACACTTGAACTTTACCTATATTAAGTGAAACATAGATTTGATTAGGGATAAGATTTATAGGCGTCTGTTACGTTAAGAAAACCTCACATTAACGTAATCAGGCAAAAAAAAAAAATTTTGGAAACGATAAAGATCTTTATGATAACTGACATATATGTATGTAGTGTTTTTTGAATCTTATTTACGTTTCCACGAATCATAATCATAGGTGTTCACAATTTTTCTATTTGTACAATACTAGGTATTCGGGTACTGATTATTTATGAACCTCATTCTACTGATATTGCGTATAATTTGCGTAAAATTAGATTATTTGCTTAACTATATTGATCGTGATACGAAAGGCGTATGTAAAGAACGCTATAAATATTTATAGATTATCTATTGATCATATTATCTCGTCTCTACTAATTATGAATATTTTTTTCGACATGACCTATTTTACCGACATATAAAAAGAAGCAAGGTGATCAATTCGTTGGAATATTTTGTTTTACGTATATTCACCGATTATTCTTCAATTCTCGAAATGATTTTGGTGATCTTATTTTATTTGAAAGTGAGGGACATTTACAAATTGCGACATTTTAAAATTATTTTTTATGTGTTTCTTAAGAAGTTGATAGGTTGATAACGTCATATAAATTTGGTCAAAATTTAACGATGGAATCAATGAGGAAGTTACGGAACTTCTTAGTTCTTATTAGGACATAAACGATACTAGAGTCCCTTATGGTGGCTTTCGCAATGGAGCAGCGTGGTGGAGTGTACTCCAGACGTATCTAATTGTTTTTATTTAAACATCCGTGATCCCACGTCACACTATTCATTCTCTGCCAGCTTTTGTCTTCTTCTTACAGTTCCATAACACTTTTAGAAAATCTACGCATTTAAATTTAGTTGTTTTAACAAGTTACTATGTAGCAATTATAACAACATTGTTAGCTAGTCCAGGTGAATCTTTCGCTGATTGTTTACATTCTCTAAGGTAATATAATAAGGCACCGTGCAGAATTTTCCATTCTGTTCTTCTAAAGTCAACATTCAATTGAACGTGGTCGCTTTCTTCCAATTTCTCTTCGAAATTTTAAGTAATTGTTTGCAAGCTGCTTCCTTGGTTGTTTAAGAAGTCCTAACAGAATATAATTTTAACAAGAAGGGGTGGCCCTCTAGGAACCTCATTAATTCATTAACGATGTGTAGTTCAAATCAAGTGGAGCTCAGTTTGGAATTTGCGATTCACTTCAAACTAAAACTACAGCGTAATATTTTTGTTATGCGGCAAAATATACATGGCCGCGGTGTCATCGTGTGTGTGCCAGAAGCTTAACACCTTTAGAAGCTAACGTGAGAAATATTGTAAAAATTATAGATATATCTACATTTATCTATACAGGACATAGGGCGGTGATTTAAAATATAATGGTCAATAAAGGTAGCGCGATAGGACAGGCGATCCCTTCAATAGCTTATTATGATGTCGAGCGAAGATTACGTATATTTCTGGCGTGTAATCTTTGTTCACATTCTCCACTCAGCGATCCAACTTCATCCGATTAAGAAGCTGTACAATAAATAAGCAGGACCAATGTAATAATAAACTTCAATATTAGTGCTAAGTACTATTCGAGTACCTTTTTGTTCACATTCAGAATTCTCCAGACGACTGTTTATATTAAACAAGAAGCATTCCGTAGATCACCCATGTAACTATTGTAGTAATATTACTTAAGAAAATGGGATAATAATAATTCTAAATAATATTATGACATGAATTATCATTATGCAATGTTGGCGTGGAGCGGTGTATTGTTTCGAAAAGAGGACCTTTTTGCGTTATAGTTAAGTACACGGTCGGTACACGGGAGATAAAGGTCAATGGATACAGCAAAATTAATTCACAAATACAACCTACTTTTGCCAGCGGCAATCTCCACGTTTTCCGTTACAATAATTCACACCAACATTCAAATGTATGACGGTAAAGCGAATAATTTTCCGCCAAATTGCACATGAAAAGCGAGGAAGCTTTCACAATTAATTAAATTGTAACTGTTACATAATAAACTATTGTCCATCCCTCATCAATAACGCTCAGGTACATTTTTTATATAAATTTATATTGATATATGTATATTTATATGTACGTGAGTAAATATGTATATACCCGAATTGTTAAACATTGTATTGTAAATTATTGACAGATACATAAGTCTAAACTGATGCGACAAAATAACGGCAAAAAACGTATGGAGCTTTAATTGAAGTGTATATGATTGATGCTTCGACGCCGTGTGTTTAGAATATCATATGTATCTCTGTATTTACAAGGTGGTAGAGCCGTTAGAGCTCGCCCGGGGCGGCACCACCGCCACCCTCATAAC
>DWON01001614.1:0-23659 GCA_018251015.1 Phocides pigmalion okeechobee
AAATATGTCATTAGTCCCACGTTACATCGAAGTTGCTGGTGACAAGAGTGCTGGTTCATATTTTGTACAGAGAATTGCGATCGTTGTTCAGCACGGGAATGCGGCTAGCTTTCTTGGCACTATATCATATATATATGGGCTCCCTTTAGATTGTTTAGGTTAAGCTTTTATTATAATTAGTTTTAAGGTGTTTATTATCGTAATTAAATATAAATTTTGTGACGCAGAAATATAAATATTAAATATATCATTGTATGTACAGCCTAATATTGCAATAGAAGATTTTTGTAAAGACCAGAGAGAAGAACTTTGTAATGAACTACAAGTTTTCTCAAAGTAAGACATTAAATTTTCTTCAATAAAATGGATTAGGTTTTGATTTTACCGTTATCCGTATATCATTTACCGTACTCTATGCTGCTGAGAAAAATACTAAAAATAGACAATTATTTGTGAGTAAAAATATTTCTACAGTCATCGTTAAAAGCGACTCTGTTCATGCACGTATGTTACAACGAATGCATAAACAAAAATCTGGACCGTGTTATTAAATTGTGAACTAAAATCTAATAAACGTCGCGACAGCCCGAGTTAAGTACAAGAAAGTTTAATGACGCACACTCACTGTAACTGAATTTATTTACGTGCAGGCGACGTAAGTGTCAGAGGACGTTAACTGGGACCGCATCATTTGCTGTTCAGTCGACACTCACACTCTAAACTCCTCCTAATTGGAACGAATTTGGCTCCAGGTGCAACACTCGACTTGGCTCAAGATTAGGGGCGAGCAAGATTTGCAATAGCGAGTATATTTCGAGCATATTTGGAACATGTTCCCCGCTATTCCCTTTGAAATATTCGATGTGCAAGTCGCGACTTGCGGCCCACCCCGTCACCAACGTGCGCGCACTAACTAGAATTAAATTAAGAACAATATTTACCCTCCGACGAGATATATGATATTGCGCAGCTAAGCTCCAAGTAATGTTCAGTGACGACTTATGTATCCACATTCTTAGAATAAGCCGGTTAAGTGGTTCTACGCGGCCTTAATTAGAACCCTACTTATAACAAAGTAGAGAATGAGCCATTAGAGTTCAAGTAATGAGTATGTTCAGCAAATAACGATATCAAACTGATAATGTAGTCGACGATGAAAATTCTGCATATCGAATTTTTGTATTGATTTTAAAAGAAAAATTATGAACATGCAGAACATTCCAATTAAGTTCAATTGCGTAAAACGCCATCTATAGAGTACGATTAAAAGATCGCAAAAACTACGAGGGTCAATTTAGAACGAAAAAGTTGGTAAGATCTGTCAATCAGTAATTGAATAATCTAGTATATGTAATCAAAGATTGTTGATCTTATCGTGTCCACCCTAAAAATCAATGGTACAAAATGACGAAACAAAATAAATCACAGACAAGATATTACCAGACCTGTTTATTAAGTTTTTTTTAAGGTAATCTACAAGGCTTTAGTGTATCAGTGACGATATGTGATGTTCAAGTGTGTTAATATGTAGAAACAAATGCAAACAGACTGCAACACGATCGGAAAACACTTGACACAGATTGTTTATAAAGTAGGGTTTGCTTAACGCCCGCAGAGACAAGCAGTAATGAAACCCCGCGAGGGAGGCTCGACAAACGTCATTACTGGGGCACGCATAAATATGCAAGGCAGGTAACGCACATTTTCATGCGACGTCGCAAGAATTTTATCGCTCGTTTAATTCTGTGAGAAAAAATGGGATTCTTGTCGGTGTAACGCGAGACAGACGATTGCGTGGGAACCGACCCGCTGCCCGTCGAGCCTGCTCTCACCTAAGTGCAACCAAAGTATATTTCCTCCACTTTGTTAGATATTACTTACTCTTAAATACCGGCGTCGAAAGCGTAAACGGAAGGGAAGAGACGTAATCTTATCCATCAGACTAACCTTATTCGTTTGGCGCTAATGTGGGCGCTCGGTGTTGTTAGGCGCCCGCCTATTAACGTGTGTTTTATTCATCGTCCTTTTCCTGCGCTATGTGTTACACGTTCGCTTCAATTGCCGGGAAACTTAACGGCATGCTTCTTTTTTCTTATTGCCCTGTTAATTTTGTTGGCGGGTTGTTTAATGCGGAGCGAGGGACGATTGGAAGGCAAAGTGTTTGGGGATTTCGTGATTTTCGAAAGTGTCTTGCTAAAAGTTAGAGAATTCGGGAGCCAGACTAATCCGCTTAGACGGCTTATTACAATTAACAGGATAAATCGAGGCAAAGTTAAAGCTTATCTGAGGAGTCGGGCAGTACAAAGACCAGCACTGGTGGCGGTACAATGTGGCCGGCGGTCTCGGGGGACAAGATTACGCACTACTTGCCTTCCGACGTCCGAGTGAGCTTGTTTAAAACGGTAATACCGCAGCGTAGATGATAACTATTTCGTGGTAATTTTATATGATTTAAATATTATAAACATTACTGTATTTAATTTACTACATCGAGTTTGTACGAATAAATTATTTTCTATTTTTCTAATAAAACTGGATAAGGTTTAATGAAATTTTCTGAATGGAAAGTGTTCTCCATTGAAATTTTTTGTGTGCATATCGTATCATTATTGTCTTTAAAAATCAAGTCCTATTTAATTTATATTCATAGAATTTATAACACAATACAGCTCTGATCTGACAAAAATTATAAAAACCCTTTAAAATATTTACAATAGGTATGTGATTTACAAATAAAGTTTTTTTTCTTTTCTTTACATTTGTCTGTATTTATTTATTTTAATGTATTATTGTAATTACAAATGCAAAGTGCTTCTTAAACTAATTACATAGATCTTGCAAAGGTGCCAGATACAGACACGATCGTCTTAAATCTGTCAACTCACACGCATTTCATGCCGGCATACTTTGGGCAGGCCCGAATCATACTTTGTTATATTGCTGAACTATTTTATTTATTTCTACCGACATGAACAATATTTGGTTGTTTGAATAGGTAGTATGCGTAGGCCTCGAAGCTTTACATGAAAACTTTTACTTTTTGCCCCACCTTGTGTGTTGCCTGACAAGATACTACCCGTTCGTATTGAATTCTGCATAATTTTTGCATAAGTTACACAAAACGGATACGTCGATCGAAAAGTTTCTGGCGTAGTAACGTAATGTTATTTTGCATGAAAGAAATTGATGAATACTGTACACGCAGATACTTTGGCGTTTCAAAAATAGGTAAGAGCTATCGTAATTGATTTGTTTTATTTGAGAAGAGCACCAAACGAGCAAACCACCTGATGTTAAGTAGTCGCAGCTCATAGACAATGCACAATCACAAACACGACTGAAATCCGAACTGAGCTCGAACATAGATACGTTGCTACTCCTGAGGACTAAGATGATCGCCTCGCTTCAAAGTGTAGCCGATACCGCACCTCTCCAACCAAAATACAAGTAATGCTTTACGGCGGATTATGAGGGCGGCGGTGATACTTCCCCGGTGGAACTATAGTATAAAATGTAAACATTAAGCAATAAAATAACATGGACTAAATAAAAGAAAGATAAAGAGTTTCGCAACTGGTCTGTGGAGCAAGGCAGAGGTGCCCTGCCATCATCTCAGAGGATTACAACAGTGAAAAGATATATCAGTGATAAGCGAAAAAAAGATTGAACATATGAATGAAATATAAATAAATGTGAGATAAAGTTAAGTACTAAAAAGAATATTAATGAAGTTAAAAGGAAACAAATTTAATGTATAGTGTAACGCTTGTAATAAAAATGTAAGTGATTTTTTCATTTTAAAGGAATTATTTCTTTAACGACCCAAATAAGTATTGCTGTGTACAAGATTAATATTTCCGATAAAATGTTACTTTTTTGTGTTTACATCCCTTCCGAGTAATACAGAAAAGTATACAGATTTACGCTCAAACAAGTTTATACAATACGAAACTTTAGTACAAACTTGTATTGCACATCAAATGTACTCACCGCTCGGAGCGTTCAAAGATCAAGAAGCTATTAAGCAGGACGAGTAGACATCCAGCGCAGATATTTGCAGTCAAAACAGACTTGGAACTCAGGCACTCTGCGCATGTCACTCTGTTACTGTATTATTTATTAACTACCAACTAGGTTCCGATGCTACTTTATTCCATTGTGCAACTGTATCTACGCCAGCCCCTGATGTCCGAGTAAGTTAGCTACGAACTGACAGAGAAACTTTTCGTGCATGGAATGAATATGCCTGTCAGCCAAACGTAAACAGCCGAAATACTTGGTGTATTATTTAGTTCTCAAATCGCGACGTCCTAAAACAGCTTTATAAAGCCAAGAAATGCGCATTCAAATTGTTTGTGCGATTCAAATCTTTTGTGGCTATCTAAAGTAAAGTTATTGTTCCGGCAGACTACAAGTAAGCTATTGAAGTGAGGTTTATAAACACAATTGAAGTTTGTTTTAAACTTAAATGTTGTTGCTATTCGAAGTGAAAAAGTACCTGTTTTAGAATGGAATGTAAGCGATATTCAGTTATGGAAGTTTCTTTAATATTATGAATAAACGATACCTCTTCAATGCTGATACATAGAACAATAGAACAGGTTAATTATCAGAATACAGACAAATAAAATAAAAACAGAAAATCTGACTACAACAACACTTAACTGTTAAAAGTATTTCTCTGAACCAAAATGCCTATGTATACCAGTGTGCTATACGAGTTATCAGCGTGTACTAATTGAGATTCATACAAAACATAGGCATAGTAAAACAAACAACAATCACGAGACCGCATCTCAGAGAGACGCGTGTATGTAAAATCAGCCACAAACAGAAACTTGTCTACGTTTGCGTAGCGTAGTCGGCGGTGTTATTGGGAGACCCCGTGGTACTAAAGGACTCTATATTAAGCATTCCAGTCCCCCAATCTCTTCAGGTGGGCGCGGGACATACACTCAACTTCAACTTATTATTTCGGGGCCGCATGCGAAGCGTTTGTTTTTCTTGTACCTACGCCTGCAATATACTTATATATGTACATATATTTCATCCCTTTATTAAATTCCCTGAGTGGTTCTGTTCTTAAATGTGTTATTTCTATTTATATTTCCCTCCAGCTGCATGCTTATTGAGCGAATGACGAGATTCGTTCGCATGAAAGGCGCATTCTGTTATCGAAATTACGTTCAGGATTTGCAGATTTGCGGGTATTGTACTGTCGGGTTATCTCAACTGTGAAAGCTCGTTTTGAAACGGCATTTGAATCGTCCATCATTAATGAACTCGTTATAACGTTAATTGTTGCCACAATCGGCCTCGGCGTGGCATTAAAACGACATTAAAAATGTACGTACAGCATTTAAAGATTCCCATTTCGCGGTTCTCGCGTGCGGGCGATTTACGAAAGCTACTGGCCCCGTGCCCGTTAAAGCAGATTACGGTCGAAAAAAAATCAACAGCTCTTGACGTTATGAGTTAATTTTGGAAGAATAACGCGGGCGTCGGTTAGTGTTTCCCTTTATTTGGTGTTCTGGCCGCTCGGTTTGTTTAAACGGGTAATCCAGTGCAAAAACAAGTAGAGTCTACATTATGTAGTGGTAGCACACAAATGTGTGTTGTTTGCGATGCTGCCCAAGGGTAATTGTTGGCCGATAAAAATCATTTAGTGTTTTCGTAATAACCACTAGACATTACCGTTTGCCTAACGATAAATACGCAGCGTTTTGAGGATTGTATTCGGCATACGCTACTAGTATGGACGATAATGCGCGAGGTCGTAAGCCACATGCATGCAACCAATGTTTATTTGGCAGCTTTATCTCTTCAGTAAAGTCCTCGTTATTTCATACGACCTTTCTTGAAACACGAAACCCTTTTTTGGCAATGTCGTGCTTAGATAACTGGCCGCTTAAACGAGTAGATATAAGTACTCCCGGGAGAAATTTATGTACTTGTTTCGTACTGTTGTTTCAAAATATTTATTTAGTTTTGAATGTTTTAACTAGTGTCGTCATTTCAACATTAAAGTTAACTCCAAACGAGCCTGAAGTCCACCTGATGTAAGTGATCTCTACAGCTACGTACGTCTCTAAAAAATGTCTATATTATAGCGTATTCCTACCTGAAATCGATAACACAAGCTACGTTTGAGAAGATGGTCATCTCATACAAGTAAGTGAATCACTCAGTCAACGAAAAGACAGACCATCTGTTATTATGTGGTTACCTGAATCCATGTACTTTGTACTTTGAATCTCAAACAGAATTGAACTTTTATCTGTGACCATACCAAATTTTTTACACCTTAGGATTAAGAAAATCGACACGATGGTAACAGTAGCCTACAACCACATTTACACAACACAATCACACAACACACATCTACACTACGCAACAGCGACTAAGAAGATGGGCACCATTGTAACAGTAGCCGACAACCATATCCCTAACAGAAATACAAGCATTGCTTTACAGCGAATCATGAAGACAACGTCCGTATATCTTGAAGTAAAGTATAGTTCTACTACGTTACAAAGTTTCTCTCGCCAACGTATCTTTATTGACACAAGTTATACATTTTAAAACAAATTACCGCAATTCTTTGGAAGGCGTGCACGCCATAATTCATAGGTGCCGATAAGAGAAAAAATGAAGTCTGCGTAGCAAGCACGGCGGTTCCAGACGTGTTTACAAGTTATGCAATAATTCAAAAAGCGTACGTACTGGCAAATTTATTCAGTTGCACGGTAACATACTTCAATGGATGCATTGAAAAGCATTTTATTTCAATGGACGACGGCGACTACGTACCACTTACGTCACATTTTCGAACAGACTGCCGAACGTGTTAGTGTGAATTTATGATCAAGCGAATTAAATGCGCGAAAACCCGACGTGATTGGAAAATGGGCGTGCAATTTAATTCAAAGTTTTTTAAACTTACTCAAGTTCAAGTATAGTTTTTGTATTGAACGAAAGTATCAAACGAGTATACAGTTCGCCTAATAATTAATGGGCACTGGTGCCTATGTACATCTATACCTTTCCATATAGAATAGGAGTTCGACTTGAAGTATATTACAGAGGAATATTTAGGCTCGTGAGGTTTAAGGAAGCCTCCTCATTTGTAATTAAGCCAGTAACCATACTGCAATGCAAAAAATATTTCGCGCTAAAAATTGGTATATTGGTAATGTTTTCATACCTTTGAGGTTTACCACCTCGCATTGTAGATTTATAACATTGGTTAAATAGTTCTACTGCTGGATAGGAAACTCTACCAATGGCGGTCATCCTCACGACTTGGAAATAGGCTCGACTCTAATACAGATTGGCAGAAATACAGGTTAAAAGCACTATCCCGTACCATCCCATCTGTCGGATGTTTTCCAACCGCCCATCGCACCATTGAGAAGATTCAAACGGAATTGATTGTTTGACAATCACTCTGCAGCATGAAAGGGCACATAGATTTTGCTACTGCTGACCGTGCCCGTGTTCTAAGTGGAGTTGGTTACAGGAGTTCATAAGCAACTGTTACTGCAGATGGACTGCAGGCTCTCTACGTCAATTTCATAAAAAAAAAACGTTACTTACTATAAACTTAACTTCCTAACATAAGACTTACTATCCATAAGACTTTATCGAATCATATAATTCACGATATACTACACATCTAAAAGCAACTCTATACAGAAAAGAGTTCTACCTGAACTCAATTAGACATGCGTCACTTTCGAGGATTGTACTGAAACATATTTTATTTCTGTGAATGGCACGGAATACTATCTATATTACAGTTCGTACAGTCTGTAATAGATAGTACGTTAACATTAAAGGTGGCATTGTGAATATATTAGTATGTGAATGTATTCCAACATAATTCGGGATCGGACACCGAAGTTACCGAGAATTATTTGAACAATGCTCGTTATGGATTGCTTTTCGAAAATAGAAAAATGTCGTCGGATCGAATCGGATTATTTTTCATTGAATATTATTTAGAAATAGAGACAGAAATAGAAAAATATTTGTTCATCATCGTAACAATTAGCAGTATGAAACAATGCACAAAGAAAAGAAAAAATAAAACAAAATGTATATAAGGAGACAAAAGGAAAGAGACTTAGAATTTTCACTTAGAAACGCGCACAGCCCACGAAATTTGAAGATAGTATGTAGCACATTATATTTCAATCTCTGGCTGGCATGGCTACGTATTATCTATGAGTGCGTCGCGTTTCAAACAGAATGCGTCGAGCATGTTAGCTGACAACGTGAATTTATGATCATGCGATTTAAATGCGTCGAACTTGGACGTGACTCGGGAATTCGCGTGGAAATTTAATTACTAGCTTTCCGTCCATGTGCAAAGCGTATATTATCTACTAGCTGACCGGACGAACTTCGTTCCGCCTAAAAGAAAATACTGATAATTATTGATTTCTGTCAAAATTCATACTTATCAAATTGTCAACCATACACAAACTCAACCTTAGACATAATTACGTTTAGCTGTCATTTGCATTTTGTTATTCCATGTCAGATGTGTTTTTATTATATCCCGTTTTATAGTGACTTGTCACGTCATACGGGATAGAGGTCGAACGGGATAAAAAGTATTCTATGTCCGTTTCCTGGTTCTAAGCCCCACCAATTTTAGCCAAATCAGTTCAGCCTTTCTTGAGTTATAAATAGTGTAATTAACACGACTTTCTTTTATATATACATATAGATTTTAATGAATGTTAATGTAATATGCTAACATATACGTGCGTATATATACTTTATTCCAAACTCTGAGTGACATGGCCACATATTATCTACGAATACGTCGCGTTACAAACAGAATGCATCGAGCAATGCAACATAGATTTACGATCATGCGAATTGAATGCTTATAACTTGGACGTAATTAGAGAATTTGAGTCGCAATTCAATTAGGAGCTTTTATTACACGCAAAACGCATTTTATGATTTATTTAAATTAAAGCTGGGAGAACTATAGTTCGACGGGAGAGGTACCACCGCCACCCTCATAATCCGCCACAAAGCATTATTGGGGTTTCGGATGGAGAGGTGCGGTTGCCGGCTACACTTTGAAGCGAGCCGAACATTTTAGTCCTCAGGAGTAGCAGCGCATCTACGTACGAGCTCAGATAGAACTTCGGTCTTGTTTGTGGTTATATTTGGATGTCTATGGGCTGCGACTACTTAACATCAGGTAGTTTGCATGCTCGTTTGCAACTCTTCTCACGATAAAGGAAATGAATGCTAAAAAGCTTATGTAATAAGCATGACAAAAGTATGCGTATACCATATTATATTCCATGATCTGTCTACGGCTACGTATTATCTACGATACGTCGCGTTTCAGACAGACTGCGTAAAGCATGTTAGCCGGCAATGTAAATTTATGATCATGCGAATTAAATGCGTCGAACTTGGACGTGATTCGGGAATTCGCGTCGGAATTTAATTAAGAGCTTTTTGCACTTGACTGCTCGGCGCGGATTTTGTCGCACCGCGAGTTCTTGTTTTATTACGCGTTATTACATCCATAAAACATATTTTAATACCTTTAATTTTTTTTTCACGGAAGTACAAGTAATTTACAAATTATGTGGGTATGATAAATAAATAAATAAATAAATAAATGATCCATATAATTGGACTGGCGTAGTTCCACCTTGATGCCCATTTTAACATAAAGTCTTTCTTAGGCTTATGGCAAGATGTGGTAGCCAGGTCGCTTAATTATGAAAGAATCATCCTCAAATGGTGGTAGAACCCACCTTCTGAAGTTGATTACGGGCGTCCATAAGCAGCTGTAACTATCAAACCGACTGCAGCGATTTCACTCTCATAAAAACATTACTTACTATAAACGTAATTTACTAACACAAGACTATCGCATCATATAATTTACGAAATAGTTTCTTGCATTACTTCGAATAATTACTCTTTAAATTAAATATTAAATAATCCCATATTTTCCCCATATTATATAATTGGAGAATATTTTACATAACCTAGATGCTTCTTTGTGTTTTATGCTGACGTATTCTACTATTCATTAAATTCCGTGTAGTCTCGTTATACTCACTGGAAGGTATTTAAGAGTCATCTCGGAATTCTGCTCCACGCAGATCCGGCCGCGACAATGGGGAACGCTAGAGACCCGCGCGTAACAGGAAAAGGAATTTTTAATTGGCCTCTAAATAAAAGCCCATAGCCCTTAAATAAAACCTTTGCTGGATTTTATTAAATCTAGCCGTAAACGAAAATTTTCCACTGCCTCATTAATACAACGAAACATTTTTATTTATAAAACATGTTGAAAATCCAATTCAAATATTCTTTATTGCGAAGGCTTTACAGGTTGTAGGTTGTAGACCCGTATTACTGTGATTTTCACTAACATAAACAGCAATAAAAACTCACCTTCTATTTCAAAGACGGTGAGTTTTTAATTTAATACTACTCAAAAATGAGGTATAAGTAAGGTTTTATTGTGTCTCCTGGAGTAATTCGGTATGTGTGTGATGTGTAAGAAACCGAAGCCACAAACGCAACTGTAGTCCGCCGGAAGGTAGCTAGTAAATAGTTACTTCACGAACTACGGTGCCAATTCATATACCAGCAAGCATCTTCTAAAGTCAATCACCAATGCCTTGCTACTTCTGAAAACTAAGACGGCCATCTCATATATGAGCGGATAACCATTAGAACCAAGTGCACGTAATACTTCTTGGGTTAAACAGCACAGGTTTTAAGGATGGTCGTGCGTGCATCAATAGTAAATAAGTTGTTCTGTTTTTGTAACAAGTGTTCGATTCATAATTTGCAGATATTGCTAATAGAGGTCTTTGAAACTTTGGACTCATCTGATGATGCTCGTATCCATAAACAACGGTGAATAATTTCCATCAGGACCAAGCCCGTCTACCTGATCATTAGGTTGAAATATAAAAAAACAGTAGGTAAGATTTTAGTCAAATATAGCCTTCAGCTTAATCGAATTGGCAACACAAATCTAGATCGGCCTAAACGTATAGTGAAAAAATGAAACAGTAATCTCGTTGCAATATCGACGGCTTTTAGTAATACCGAAATGCATTAAATCAAATATCCATCTTATAATCACGCTTATACAACCTTCGTGTATGAAACCGCATGAAAAATGGAAAGTTTGCTGCTGCGGGAAAAATTTAATTTTTAGCGAAATTCTGAAGTTAGGTACATGCTTTGAGGTTGACGTGATTTATTAGCGCAGGATCGCATTTGCCATTTATCGGCAAGCCAGAAAATATCTTACAATACATCAATCTTTCTAACTATTGAAGTATAAAAGATTATTATGTAACACGTAAATAATTGCTACAATGAACAGATCTAGAAATATATAATCTTAATAAAACCCATATGTTTAATGATGAAGGAAAACATTGCGAGTAAGGCTGAATACCTGAGGGTTCCCAACGGAGGATTAAAATCCTTGCACTATCATGAACAGGATCAATACAATATTATTTAACTTCAAAAATATTAATATTTCATTCACAATAGTTACACTAAATAAAGTTATTTCTTATACGAAAACTTAGGTGTATTCGTTTGAAACATTTCCAATCGATGAGCCTTGGAACAAAGTTGATTGAAGCACTGAAGTTTCAATATTTCTTAATAAAATATAAATGGGAAAAGTTTACTTATATTTGAAGGATGAAATGGCTTGAATAGCGATAACAACGCCTCTATTATAACTTAAATCTAAATTAATTATGAACTATTATTAAAAGGCTTTAGACAGCTGCTTAATTTCGCAATTTATAACCGACTACCAAAAATAGGAAGATGATTTAAAATCGCCTGAATTATGAAAATTAAACTTCAACAAATCAATACTACTTTTAAACTACTCACACCTTATAGTAATTTTGAAGTCCGTGACAGAAAATTTATTTTTTATGTTTTATGTTTAACATTTATTTTATTAATACGTCATAATTTTCATCATAATCATCAATTTCGAACAAAACAACATTATCACATAAATAAAGTAGAATTTTACGTACAGAGAAATGTTTATTTAGTATTTATTATGTAACGCATACATATTTATGCATTTTTGTTATATATTATATACTGTATACTGTATAAGTATGTACTGTTTACTGAATAGGATAATCGCATACCTCATTGCTCGTAAATATTGATGAATGCAGAAGTACCGAAAAGCCTTGTTACGTGTACACAGTCGATTTACGACGTAAAGACACGCGATTATCTTTTCCCTATAGATACCGCATAGAAGTAATAAAGCCACACTAAAATTCATAATATATGAACAATCGTTAAAACACATTATTTTATTCTAAATAAAACAAAGAATCCTTTTCTTTGTTTTTTATGTACAAAATCTTTTTCTTTTTTAATGACTTTAGATGTAATAAAGACATTTTTTTTTATAAATATGTGTCTGTTTCTGATTAAATTATAATAAAAAATAAAGACCTGCGGGTCAGTAAATCAATTACAGTACATTACAGTACAATTACAATATATTAATAATAGAAATTTATGTAATTCTTAGGATTTTGTCTGTTGCTTTGTCTGGTGTTTGACAGTATCAGACCAAAGCTGCTTAATTGAATTCACGAAACTGAATATTCATAGCCTACAGTTTGAGGTATTGTTATTAGAAGTAGTCTTTATTTCATTGAATTCAATTTATTGTACCAAATGTTATTAAAATATACAATCATAAGTAATGTCTATTAGTCGGCAAAACAGCTTTTTATGTGAGAAGAGTAGCAAAAGAGCATGCAAACACCCTGATGTTAAGTAGTCGTAGCCCATAGATATCCACGTAACCCCACAAACACGACAGAAATCCTATCTAAGCTCGACCGTAGATGCGTTTCTACACCCGAGGTATGACGTGGTCGTCTCGCCTCAAAGTGTACCCGGCAACCGCACCTCTCCAACCGAAACACAAGTAATGCTTTACGGCGGATTATGAGGGCGGCAGTTTTATGCAAAAAAGGAAATAGCATGGTAAGGCCGAGTTTTAAATGCGGATGATGTAGTCTAAAACTAACTAGGGTAATCGGTTCTTTTGTAAGTGAACTGGCTACCTTTCTTGATACACTAATACCAAACGCTAGATATAGTACGGTGGTTATCTACGTTTTCATTTGAAACATAGGTGGAAACTCCTTGCAAAAATGTGTATGGATGCGTCGATAGCTTAACTGCTACTTATCATAATTGTTATAAACTAGGTATAATATAAGTAGCGGTGAACGTAAACACTATCGCGATTTTCCGAGTTCGTTTTATGTAGATTGAGAAAATGCTCCCTCTTCTCGCTCGATTTGCGAAGCTTCGGCTAATCTTCCGCCAGTCGACTACAATTTAATCAAAGTAAACAACGACGGTTGCTGTAATTTATCTAGATTATTTCGCGGCGAGCGATAGTAATCGAGTTTTTTCTCGATCTGTACACACACTCGCTCGTAAGTCTGTATCGCGATGAACAATTATTAGTACTCGTATTAATATGACGTCATTATGCGTGTAAGTTTAATTTTATATGAAAAAAGTAGCGAACGAGCCGGCCACCATGTTAAATAGAAGCCGCGCCCCATGGTTTTCTATGTACAACCAAACAAAATTGAAATCCCATCTCAGTATCTACGTATATGTTAGTCATAAGAACTAAGACGGTCGGTTCGCTTTTGGATGTAGCCAGACATCACATTTCTTCAATTTAAATACAAGAATTGCTCAAGGTCGTTGTACGTCCCCAATTGGACTGTACTTGTACCACTTGTCCTGCCATGATATCTATTTTCAAGGCTTAGTATTGTGCAGATAAAATCTATGACTCTAATTACTGTTTTTTATTCCACATTCATTATAATATATGACATACTTTTGAATTAAATATATATAGATATAAACAAATAATGAAAAATAAAAATATTTTCATTCAAACTAGATTCATTACATTTTTTTTAAATTTCGATTCCTCAGAACTCTTTAGATGTTTAAAAAAACGATACATGTTAGAGATTACCTAATATCAATCATGTATCGTTCTGAAAAACACGTTGCAAAATAAACTTTACAACGCATATTTTTATAAAAATATTATTAACAAATAACTTAAATTAATGAAGGAAATGGAGCTGGACATACTCCAAATACGTCTTTATTATATTTACACAGCTTTTTATTAAACAACTAATCTAAACTTTTTCATTATGATCTGGTATTGTAGTAGGTAATAAAATATACGAATAAAATAAAACGTTATTTTTAATTTTAATTCCATTGCGTATTTTCAATGTGTCATTTTTAAATCTCACATTTTAAGCACGATTCCAATTACAAACATTATTTAACTACATAAAATTGCTCTTGCCCTTAAAGAGCAATTTTATCTGAACGAATAATACGAACGCATGTATACGTCTGATAATCCTTTAAACCCACATTATTATAGGCATAATACCACAAAAACAAAAAAGAATCGGAATCTAATATCTCTTCCAACTAATATTAAACAAAATTTCTAATCCCCCAAATAAGAAATACCGTAATAGATTATGCGAAGATTGTATCTATTTTCTTCCCAAAAATAAAATATATAATAGATTTTCTTTACGAAGCAAAAAGGGAACTGAGCAAGAAAAAGTAGAGATAAGCATTTACGTTTTCCAACAGAACAGCAGAACTGCTGAAATGGCAACATCTATGCGAAAAAAGCCGCAGTAATGACTAGTCGTTTATAAAATGTGCCTTACGAAATTCATAAAGCTGAATTCAGTGTGATTTTCGCCTTGTAATTTTCTTGTAATAAACAGATAGCTGTGAAAGCCGAGTATTTTCGGTGCTCCGTACCGACGACCCAGGTTCGAATTGAAATCAATTTACAATACAAAGTAAAACTAATAATACTACTTTTAAAATGATGAAACTATTTTATCTTTGTCTGCGGCGACGTAACCGACATATTTCTGTCATAAAGGAGCAATGTAGCCCTCCTTTGTGATGCTATTGTAAATAAAATTTATTTTTTAGTAGCGTTCGATCTTAGTCAGAACCAAAAAAGTACATGTTAGTTGATCACAAGTACTTTTCAGCCATAACGATCTGTTATGTCATGTCTGCACTCCCCTATTGCTCTTTATTCTTTATTTATCGGTCTTGTAATAAAATATAATTATTAATATAGTTATGTTTTTTATTTACTTTACTTCTACTCTTTACTCTATAATTGATGTTGTCAATAATTATAAAACCTTTTAATAACAATCAATTTGTTATATTGCCGGGCGTTCTATTATAGCCACATTTTTTTATAAACTTGGATCATATCTCTAAAATTCCGACCTCACATTGAAAATAAATCTTCAAAGCTCTTAAATAACACACGTGTAGAAAAATTAGTGCCACTAGTGATTTCTCATTTTATGATAACTGCAGAGTTATTTGGCCGGAGGACAAGCGAATTTATGTCATCTCGGATGGGACAATAAACTTTCACAGGGAATCAGAACTTGCTCCCGACAGATATAACGCCGAGGTAGGAAATCAAGACGTTTCCTTCTCGTTATTAATTCATGCATTCCCAGTAAATGGTTTATGCATTTAGCTATTTATCACGGCTATTACGTTTCGAGGAAACCAAATACGGATTAAACTGTGTTCTTGAAACGTTTGTTTGGGCAACCATTTAATTTAAACAGGGATTTACAGTCAGTTATGGCAAGTAAGCAATGAAAAACGATGATCTTTAGTTTTATATTAGTAATTAATATTGATGAGACTTAATAAATTTACTTAAACGAAATACAGATATTTTCTTAAATGTGCAAAGGACATAAATTGTGTAAAGTGGACAATTTCGATTTTTTTGAAAAATATTTTTATAGTAACTTAACTTAAAGAATCGGTTGACCAACACGGGGTCAAAATTTAACTGTAATTCATTAAAATTTTAACTTGAATAATTAGTATACACGCTATTTTGCACTGACTACCGAAAACGAAGAGTTTAAAACACAAAATTCACATCTCTAAACTTCTACATTCAATTTGATCTTTAAAACTCTTAAACAATCTCTACTGTATGTGACTGTTAAACCACAGACTTCTATTAACTTTCCGTGATCCTCCTTTATAAAACTATGCCAAATTTAACCCTCTCTATGTGCAATATGCTTAAAATGGTACAAAGTTTAGTCTTCGCGTATTGAGTATTTACAGATTAAGTATTTACAGATGTAGTACTCACCTTTTTACCGTCTAATTCGTGTGTGCTTTGCGCTAAAACTTTGTCTACGCTAGCTGGGTCTCCGAATGTGATGAATCCAAAGCCCCTGAAACAAAAAGGGTACGATTTAACGTTAACGTATAGAACACAGCAGATAACTCTTCTTTTACAGACAGAAAATCGAATGATTCTTCTGGCTGGACTTGTAGCCCAAGTTACAAATTTATGTCATCAATCCATTACTCATTACTGGGCATGGGTTAAACGGCCAAGCGATAGTTCACCGCGCTAGTCTACTGCTGTTTAGTTTACCAACCTTTTAAGTGGTACCAACGTCGCCCTCATAATCCATCGTAAAACTTGGAGGATTGGAGAGGTGTGGTTGCCGGCTACCCTTACAAATAAGGCGACCATCTTAGTCCTCAAGAGTAGCAACACAAATGTGTATGACGTCATACAGGACTAGTCCTGTTTGATATTGGACGTGGATGTCCATAGGTTGCAAAGTCCATTTATCATCAGACGACTTGCAAACTTGTTTGCATTTTTTGACATAAAAAGAGTACTTTATAGAGAGCTCTCAGACATACAGGTTTTCTTTACGATGTATTATTTCACGGTTAAAGCCAGTGATACTAAATTTATAATGCGTATTACAAATTAACTTAAAAATTTCAAAGGTGCTCATAACGTATTTAAACTCCGGTCACCGCGTTCGAGAAACCAGAACCGTACTACTAGATTATCACTACGTATCATAAGTACAAGTATTATGTACTAAAATAAAATCCTCATTAACCATTAAATAACGTTGAGCTGGAAATGTGAACAGAAATATAAGTATCATTATAAAAATTACCCCAGATGTCATTATTGTGCGGAGTAAGAGTCAGTTTCAACTAGAATATTCATAGATAATTAGCGACCATATGCGTAAAGTATCATCAACAAAACAAAAGCGAAGCAGAGAAAAATCATACAAGTGATACCACAGAAAAACATAGTATAACGTAAATGAGTCGGAGGGGGATGTTATAAAGGGAAAGCCTAGAAAAGTTTCTAAGCCATTATTTTTCAAAGCTTATTACGATAAGCAGGACTGCCATCCTTTGTTTATTCAGAGATATTGCAGAAACAAACGATGTAGGCGTCGGATTGACGTATATAATATTATTATAGACATTTTAAATGAAATAAATATTTATTTCGTCTTTATAAGCGGGTATAAATTACATTTGAAAACTAAAACAATTGTTGTACATGAAATAAATGAAAATTAACGGTGAGATAAGTCATGAATAACGAAATGACCGTGCTTAAACTTTTCCATGGAGGATCCACGGCGACTAGTTGTCAGTGCAGCTCGTCTTGTAATATATGTCATATAATCCTGACCTGAGTACATTGGTCACAGGTTACTGTTCTTTATTTATTAAAGACGTTTTAGGTGAGATTTTAATTTGGTAGTGGAGAGACGTAGACATAATGATAACAATTGGAAACAGATTTGTTGGAAAAAATCTGAAAATAAAAGGAAAACATGAGGTAAAATGTATGAATCTCATAAAATATACTAACTTACATTAGAAGTTGTATTCATGTCATCTGTTAACGTGTAGAGTTTAAGGAAAGTCATCAACAAGTTTTTATTAGCTTGGGTTGTATGTATGTATGTAATGGAATTTTTGAGCATAATTTTCACAAATTTCCAGATGTCTGATTAATTTGAAACTTTGCGCACGTATCAAGGACCAATGACAATGCAATAATACGAAAAAAAAAGATAAATAAGTAACTATTATTTATTTTTAATTTAACAGAAAGTAATTCCATGTTTCGTATGTAACTAAACCTATGGATATGCAATGTCTCTACAACGTTTGACTTCTATAAAGTTAGATATGTTGACTATTAATTGTTATTACGTTCTTTAAAAAACTAACTTCATTATGTGATACACATTGGCGCGCACGAAACTTTCGTTACATTTGAAATATATTTTGGAGAAATTATAACAATGGACACGAAGAAAATTGATTTTTTATTAGATTTACAGCTATAATTGATATATTATACATTCAGGTAAATCGATCTTGAGGTATAAGTAGGAAGTTATCCAGACTTTGGAACTAGTCGATTGCGTACCGATCGATCAACTAAAACAGGAATAAAAGTGCATTGGTCAAGTATTAATACTACCTTTACAAGGCATCAAATGAGGCAAAGGTATGAGGCAAGAATTCTTTCTTATGTTAGATTAATCCATTTCTAATTGCCGATATTTCGAACTACTTGTATGAATCGTGGTCACGGCCTACTTACGGAGGCGCGGAGAAACTGTTCAGTCCTAGAGATGAAATCAAACAAAGTGCAAACTTCATTATATGTAGTTAGTGTCGTATGTACAAAATAATTTGGTTCAAATCAGATATGTGTACTTTTTAGGATTTAGGAGTTTTTTATTATGTGTGGTTATTTTATTCCGAACCATTTCACTACGTGAGAGCAACAACATACATTATAATTCTGGAGTGGAAGGTTCAAGTTGCGAAATACATACCTACCTACGCAGTAGGTAGTAGATAAATACACATACCTACATATTAGTAAGGATAGTGAAAAATGTATTTTATTTAAAATAGTAAGAAGTAGGTGAAGTGCGAAATCAGTGCCTCAAGTGTGTGCAGAGGTGCCTCGCTGATTGCGAGAGGCGCTCGTTGCGCCTCGTACACGTTTGTATTTATTTTATTCGGTACGATTGGATTGTACGGTCCGGAAAATTGTCAGTCTTAAAACGGTTACAAGTAGCGAACTTTACTTATTTTGTTGCTAAGAAGAATACGTTCTTAATACGAAGAGCTTCTTCTACCTTTGTTCTTAAAGTAGTGAAGCGTTGTACGTATTGAGACTTATGAATAATAACTTAATATGTAATATATAATGCAAGTAGCATGTACTTACTTATACATTTCATGGTTATCCTATTGAGAAATTTATAATAAGCAATTGCATTCACGTGCTTATTGCCAAATTATGCCTATTGATGAATATAAATAACTTTAAACAATTTAAACAGAACATAGAATACCTAAAACTAATTGCAAGGAAAGCCTAACCTAAACAATTTACAGGGAGTCCGTATCCCCGCAGTGTCAAAAACACTGCTGGTGACAAGGGGCTGGTTCATGTCTCGTGCAGTCAATTGCAATCGTTGTTCAGCATAGTTCGAACAAATGAAGACATGTTAAAGACAAAACGTTATGCACGCAACGATTATAATTCTTACTCAAAAAGTACTTGGAAATAATGTCAAAGTTAATATTTTAAACAAGTAAATTGAATAATAACACAGCGATTTTCAGTAAGTCGACGCTGGCCACGAGCGCGCCGGCGATAAATAATAAAAAGCCTTCTCCACTTTAGGACTTGCAAAAATCACAATTTATAGAGCATTTTAATTTCACTTAGCCGATCCATATTTTACATGTGGTAGCGCGCCCGCCCGGGCTCCCAACTCGAATTAATACTAAATTGAAATTGTAAAAATGGAAATACAATTTTCTCGTTGTACCTACCCCACCCACGCTATCTTGCCGTGTTGGCAGAAACGTGTTGTAATAACACCATCTTCTCTAATATTTTTAAGTGGCGCCTTCAAGTTACGAAAGGTCAAGTGCGAATAGGCCCCGGGCTATAAATGTTTAATCCTTAACAACTTCGCCGTGATTTTGCAAGGATATTGCAGGTAAAACCATAACGTTGAAAGTTAGAGAATTTTGCCGCTTACAGAGCAGGGAGGTACCAATTTAATTTTTAATGAATATTTATTGTATTATAAAAATGAAAACTTGACATGTACTTTACTAAAATGTTTTAATATTAAAGTTACATCTATTTTGATAATCTCTTAGAATTATCCGTATTATCACCAATATCCATATATATATCCCATCCATCAGCCTTTATGGGTTCACTGCTGGACATAGCCTTACTCTAGGTAGCACCACTCAGACCGGTTCTGGGCCCTCTGCGTTTAGCGTTTATAAATATTATTACTAAATATAAAACAAAACAACATTTGTAACATGTTGTTATATTGAAAAATTGCCAAAAACAATCGTACTCACTTTCCCTAAAAACGTGTTAAATCAACTCGGGTCTTTACAAGATTCATGGCTTAATCCACCCGCTTTTCATACTTGTACACGAAAACGTATAGGAAGGATGCTCGCGTATGGAAATTGAAAATAACGAGAGCCTCCGTTCACACCGTGCATCGAACCGTCTACGTACAATGCGACCACTAATAATCGACCCGCCTCATCCTTTCACTCTTTGCCATCTCCACCGATCTTTCTTCCAATACAAGAGACGTTGGAGCTCTCGTAAACTTGGTAACACAAGCCGGCTACGTCGAGAGGCCCTTTACCGAATGGAGTTACGTCCTACTTATCTTTTAGGAGACGACGCCTTATTTTGTTCCTGCAGGTGAACCGTACTTCTTTAACATATCAATAAAGTTACTTAGAAATAGAATTTATATATTTTCAAAGTATTTTGTTACCATTTTTATTGACGTTTAATGTTATTGGAACTGTCGGTGTGTTGAATCGTCAGATTAATGTCAATATGGGTTTTTTGAACTAAACGACTTAATAAGTAGCTTAAGTAGCGCTAATAATTAACCATAGTGTTTAGCGATATACTAGTGCTAGTTTAGCACGAGCTGTGTTGTGGCTTCCTGTCCCTCTTCGGTTATGCACAATGGAGCTTATACGGCTCAGCCGGTAGCAGGCGTAACCGCGTTCCCTTAATTTATGGATGACGAGATTTTGATACTGGCGCTCTGTATAGTTATCTACTTACAACGGAACAAGTGGCTACTCGCATAGTGTCGGTACTTATATATTATAGGGCAATATGCAAAAATGCAGAATATTTCAATCTCTTTGTAGCAATTCGAGATGAAGTAACACAACACTAACGATTCCGTAGTTTTAATTCAAATAAATTCATCGTTTTTGCTGCACCGCACACAAACAGGCCAGATAATCCACTCAGCTATTGTGTTTGGACAAACTCGAAGAAAATAAATATAGGACGGGGCGGAGGTAAAACCCTAAACCGCAACGTCAGGAACAAATAGCGGTAACTCCCGTATTCATGGCTCATGGCTGCAGCCTCGGGTGGAAACCGATAGCAATTACTGGCAGAATTAATATCACGCCCCAAATGTTGCTCGCACATTTATACGTATCGAGTGCAATATTGTCTCCTTTATTAGTTGCCGGGACAAATGCTGCCGCTGTCGTAATTCCACCCTCATTTCGGTCTTCGATTGCCGCCTTTCTTATTGAATCTTGACGATAATTAATATTTCTTACGGCTGATACCGTTGAGGTATCTGGATGTGACGCGATAACTGTAGTCATATTAGTTCTTTACCAAGAAGCAAAATTTGTTAAGTTACTAACTGAATGTGTACCTGATTATAGTATCCTGAATTTTTTTTGCTTATAATATTGTTATCTAATAATATATTACATTTATTTCATTGTTCATTGTTTTGTTTTGTACTGAATAAATTGTCAAATAATCTTTTTATTGAAAATATTTATATATTGAATTATACATAACATGCTTCATTGGGACTTTCCACAATAATTTATAAATACAGTTCACGGCTCTGCCTTTTTTTACTTGATAAATTCTTAAATATAAAAATATTCAACGATCCTTAGTCTGATCACAAGATCGTGCAAGTACAAGTAGATATCTTCATAAATAATTCGCAGCTAAATGAAGTAATCCAATAATTAATCTAAATGGACCGTACAACCGAATGGTTCAAAACAATCAGCTTTGCCGCAAAATACGCGCATTAAATGAAGTGAATGGCCGCCTCTGGGGGATCCCTGATAAATTAAATTGATTAGAATCCGGTTCGATGTTGGCCGATGTAGCCGCGTAAAAATAAAGCCAAGTGAAAAATATCGCATCTAGCTGATCATGATTTTTATGAGTTACAGTGGGAAAAACTCTCGTAATATTTTTTGTCGTATCAGATTTGCGAATTCATTATAATCAAAAATGCTGTCTACGTATATATGACAACTTCAATATTTTTCAGTTCAAAATATTGAAAATTCACAGTTCACTCTAAGGATACATTATATAGAAATATGTTATTAAAGACCAAAAACATTTTGAAAACTTTCTGGAGACCACTCCACAAAAATGTCTTTTAATGAACTGAGTATCCGTATTTAAATTCTGGCGTACAATCAAGGAACTACTGCCAAAATATGCTATATAAAGACGCTGTTCAGAGCTCCGTTAGGAAAGCCTTAAACGGCGATTAAAATTTAAGCCCGAATTTAGACAGCCTAATCTCCGTTGCGCCGCTCCACTGCACTTTGGAAGCTGACACAAATAAAAGACAATAGGCTGGTGTAATTTTGTATAATGACGACAGAGTTGCGAGGTAGACTATCTATCGTGGTTTGCCAAGATGAAGGGCGCAGCAGCGCCGCAGGGTTACCAACTCAAATTCAGGTAGGCATGAATTAGATAACCTCCGACGAACGGGGTAAAAGTTGATAATTAAATTAACAGAGTTAGTAAAACACATTTGCATAGACGAACATAATTACTAAAAGACACTTGAATTATACAAATTTTTAACAAACAATTCTAAGCAGATCGATTAGATTTTTAGAATCGAAAATCCTGTTAAAGCATACTTTTTGTTTCTGACTGCGTTCTGCAAGGTTATGGTTTCAAAATTCATCCAAGAAATATTTATAGAATACATTTATTAAAAAAATGCTTATTGTTTTATTGTAGCAAATTATGTCATATTTACAACAAAAATACTTTGAAGACTTCAAGTATATTACATTTAATCATTTCTTTCGAGCAAATACAACCTACATCCATTTACGAACGTATATCCGTGCCACCGAAGGGTTATCAAATTTGAATAAAATTGAAGCATTTCAATGAAACAAACTTAAAGTTTTATGCCAACCCTACAGTACATCAGTCTACACCCGCTTCTGCATGTCGTCGCAACCGAAGGCTTATCGGGTGCAGCGCACGCCGTGTTTATTTATCGCCGACTGAGAGTACAAGCCTACAGAAACACCGCGACTAGCGCAATAACATCGTGGAGTGACGTATGTATGTATAATTTGTTTCAAAACTAACTTGTAGAGAAACCCTTCTTTACAGAGCGAGTGTTCTGAGCAACAAGCAAGGGAGCATTAAATTAAACAGAGCACTGTTAAAACGTTTATTTATTACGCAACATAAAAGTTATAATTCTAACTTTTTAAATGAGGGGAAACTATAGTTCGACCGGGGAGGTACCAC
>DWON01001615.1:0-23657 GCA_018251015.1 Phocides pigmalion okeechobee
AAAACTACTTTGCAACAATCCACCACCACAATGTATAATGGTATATATTTCAAAGCATGCACTATGAAGGATAGGAAAAAGTGAGGTGATTAAAATATATATCATGACACATATTAGTACCAACACGTGTTTCGCTCCAAAACGAAGCATCATCAGGATAAGTTGACTCTGCGACGGTTAATCAATGAGTAGTGACTCATTTTTATGTACATTGTGGTGGCGGATTGTTGCAAAGCTATTTTAAATATCAAATAAGACGGAAAAGTAAAGTTTTCATGAAAACGAATGTATAACTGGTATTAATTAATGTAAGCGACAAAGATATTCACTTAATGCTCCTGTATGTAATTGTGTAAAATATTTATTTATATAAGTAACTAATGCATTGTGATTTATTCTCTATGAATTATGATATGGACCATTATAAGTGATGAAACTGATGTGTTTTTTTTGCCCCCAAAAGTAATAAAAATACGGAAATAATGAAGTACTGAAAAAAAAGCACAAAAACATTGAAAATAATCCACGTGACCGTTTATTCACTTTAATACTTTATGTTAGAAAATAAAAAAGAAATGTAAAAAATACACTGATGGTAAAAAAATGTGTGAATTGCCGATGCATGTACTGTCTAGAGAAAACAGCTCCAGTTTATCCGCCTCCCGCAACATGACTGCATATAATATAAGAGATACAATCAAAATGGTAAACGGCCCTTAAAGTCAGTCTTTCAAGGTGACAGCGCTAGAGTTTGATCGTTTGTACCTTCCTCTCTCATAATCCGAGGTAGAGCTAAATGCTGTAGTAATCTAGTGTTTCGGTTTGAGAGATGTCGATTACATTTACGAAATGACCATCTCAGTCCTTAAAATGGAAATAAAGACTTCAGTCTTATTTGAAGTCAGACATTTTTTTATGTGAGAAGAGTAGCAAACGAGCATATTTGAACATTTATGAACTATCACCAATTTGTAAGATGTATTTTTTTACATAGTGAAAGAGTAAGAAACGGACATGCAAGCCTGATGTTAAGAGGTCACTGCAGCCCATGGAGAACCACGTCCAATCTCAAATAGAACAGAATTTCTATTTAAGGATGGACGTGGATGCGTTCCTACTCTTGAGGACTAAGATGGTCGCCTCCAATCATGTGTATCCGGCAACCACAACTCCCCAACCGAAACGTAATACATGAAGAACATGTTGCTTAACGGCGGGTTATAATGGTGGCGGTGGTACCACCCCGGGGGAGCTCTAACGGCTCTGTATGTTCATCCACGAATACTACACTACACTACGCTACACTGAAGCTAAAATATATTTGTGTGAATTGTCGACGTATCTCCAATACTAGAGAAAAGAACTCCAGTTTAGTGCCCGACTCCATGTAAAATATAAGCGCCACAATCATAGTGTTATTCCCTAATTATTTACATTTAACACTTTGACTGCGGTACTCACGTGTTATTATTATTTTTTGCAATTTTTACCAATTTTTTTATTTTTATGACAAATTTTCGATATTTTAGAAATTTCCTTTAGAGGCAATGGTTATAGTTATTTATGGTTTTGAGCTTCGGTAGAAACGTACAGAGAGACAGAAAATACGTTGTTTGTATAATAAAAAAATGAAATTTGTACATTATATACTACGTTTTCTTCGTACATTGAATTAATCATTATCAGGCGTGCAGACCACAATAGTCCACTTTATTACGTCTTTTATAGATAAAAAATGAGACAAGCTAAGAAAATACAGTCATTATTCGACGTAGAGGTGCCTTAACGCTTTCCCTGTGGCTACAACACTGCTTTGTAGTTCTGGGCGCGACGCGTTTGCGGGTCCTACACACCTATGTTGTACTTGTATGAATTACGGGCGAACAAAAGTGCTGCTTTTACGTCTGCGCTACAAGACTGGGAGCGGACATTACGTCTGTGTATTCGTAAATACACAGATGCTAAAAAATTTGAATTTCAGTAATTTGTCGGCGTATCTTCAGCATAAACAAATAAACTCCAATTTAGGGCCGCCTCCCGCAATACTGACCCGATCATATATATCCGCGCCGCAGTCAAAGTGTAAAGTAGTTTATTTTTTTATTTTAAGTTTAATATTCACCCTATTTTGCAAAGATTATAAAAAAAATATGTTTAACTACAGTAACAAACGGATTATTTTTTGTTTTTACTAATATTTAATTATGAAATTACTTTGATTCCATCTCAACAGCCTACTTACGTCAAGTGACCCCGATTAAAAAATCATTCGAGCTTCTGTAAAATATTTTAAAAATTGCGTCAGCCGTGTAAAAGTCCAATCAGAGCGGGTTTTACAATAAACGCTTACGATTGGTGGATTAACAATATCCAAAAAATCTCCTCGACGTTTCTGTATACGATAAACTTCTACGTGTTTTTCGGTATCAAGAATTTATTTTGTAATGTAATGAGTCAAATATTTTAAGTTATAATTTTAATAATTTTGAACATTAAAATTGGAAATAATGCGCCATAAAATATATTAAACACTTTTTTAATGTAACTCTTATTAGTCACTTTGTGTTGCGTAAATATGAATACTTCAAACGGAACGCATTTCGCGGTAACGGAAGAAAACTCTGGCATGGATGATGAAATGTCAATTAGGTGTCATTGTCAGTTTGCAATAGAACGTCGGAATGGGTGGTGTTATATCATATTTCTTCGTATTTTATAGTGTTAGTTTATATTGAACACGCGTATTCTAAATACCCACAATGAGACACAAGTAGAATAATAAAGTGTAAATTAATCTGTGATAAGTCGATTCTAACGCGGCATTCTTACAACACTTTCACTGTACAATTCGAAATTTGTACAAAGATTTTAACGTAGAAAGTAGTGTTTCCTTACTTCAAATCGTGATGGGCGATTTAAAAGAAGATTCAAAAAATAAAGAAGAAAAGGCGAATATTTTTTCTGAGATGGAGCAAAATGGTATAGAATTAATAGAAAGAAAGGAGCCTTTATGGGTTTTTGGGTATGGGTCTTTATGCTGGAACCCAGGGTTTGATTACCAGCAATCTGTCACCGGGTACGTGAAAGGATTTTCTAGAAGATTTTGGCAAGGGAACACAACTCATCGTGGAACTGAGTCCAAGGTAAAATATTTTTGTCTAAAATTTCCGCGTTAAATATTAGGTGCACTTTAAAATTCAAGACCCAAATGAGGTCTTGAATTTTAAAGTTAACGAATTCTTGACTTCAAAGTTACGAAAAATATAAACAAGTGTTACTTATTAACGAAATCATGACTTAATAATTAATCATATTCAAAATACGCATAAGTCTTGTCTATTTGAAATTAATATTCCGTAGTTACTTCTTATTATAAAAATTGTTAAAGGAACGGAAAATAAATTGCTTATATTCTTATTTTAGAATGACTAAAGCGTGAACCAGTAGACTGGGTCAATGCCCTTGTACAAAAATATTTACACTGTCACCTACTTTTTAAATAAATGTTTTATATAACCCATATACAAATAATTCGCGCCTTAAGTCATAAACATAGATTCGAAACCCTTACTTTAAAAAAATATATAAATAACTATATAATCTTGTTTGCATTACTTAAGGTACTAATAAAAAATTTCAGTTTTCTCCCATCAGCCTTCATGAGTCTGCTGTTCATAGACCTCTCCCAGGTGCCGCCACTCTGGACTATTCTGTACGCTCTGCATTTTTTTAAAAAGCTCAAATTATGAAACAAAAGACTGAATAATATGTAATATTTTAATCAAAAAACATTAAAAACAAACATTTCTGTTTGTATGCTCCAATGCATTAAAATCTGTTGTATACCAGACACAAGATTATAATATTAGGCATTCCACTTTGTAATAATCCTGTTGAAATATAAGCTATGTTATTTGCATTTACTATATTTCTCATTATTTTAACAATAAGTTCAAGCAATAATTTTGCCATTATGTCTTAAACAGCATATACAACTATTTATTAAATAAAACACAAAAATGTCATATAAGTTTGTCATTTAGCAAAACAATAGAGCAAACAGTTAACAAGTAAATTCATTAATGTACAAAAGTTACTGATTTTATCTATTTTAGATCTTGTACACAGACTCCCTGTACGTATGGTCTCATTATAGAATATTTATTTTTATGCTATGTTATCATGAATCTAAATAATGATTTATTTAGTAATTGTGATAACTGTCTTTTAAGCAATATTTTTCAAAGTACAATTGGTTTACAGACATAGGTGTTAAAGCTTGTAGATCTTAAGTAAGGCTGCAGGTTGAGTGTAATTTGTTTATACGATGAATATTATTACATAGTATGTTTTTTTTTTTAATAATTGAGTCTCGATAAAACATGTTATATTATCAAGAAGAAATAAACATTTGGGCATTTTTAAATAATTGCCAATTGCATAGTTTCATATATTTTAAGTAATTACTTATTTCATATTTTAATACATACCAAATTTTGATTTATTTAAATTTTTTTTATGTACACTCCTAATCCTTAGGTTTATCTGATAATAAACCATTGTAAGGAATTTATTAATTTGCATATATGAAACTATTTATGTTAGAAAATCCGGTATATAAATAAGAGAGTAAAGTGTCTTAGAGATCCAGAGATTAATGCACAACCAAAAGATCCTAGAATCCTGTAAATTTTAGAATAGCTTCCATATATAGTGTAAATGAGTACAATAAAAGTACTTTGGAAAATACACCCCTTAGAGGGTAAAATACATATTGTTTGTTAGTATATAGGATATGTAGTATTTGAAAAATGACTTTCCGATATTTTTTTTTTGTATTTGCTATTTTTTAATATTCCTCATTGTGATTGTTGCCATAATAAAGTTGATTTCAATTCACTGAATTGTAATATCAGGCTATAGGTCAAAACTTCTGACGAGTTTATCTGCTATATATTTCTCTGACCTCAATTATTATGATTAGCATGTGTAAGATATTGATGTTTTCTCCATGTAATTTGTACTTGTATATAATGTAGGTAAATAATTTATAAGCTATTGCCATTCTATAGTTATATTATTTATTTATTTTATGTTGGAAATGTAACAAAGGATTGTGCGTGCCAAGTAATTTTAACAGTTTAACAGCAAAAAACACAACCATTTATTTATTTATTTGTTTGTTTGTTTGTTTTTTTGTTTGTTTGTTTATTAATTAATTAATTAATTAATTTATTTATTTATTTATTTATTTATTGCACCTCTATAAAAATAAAAAGATACAATAGGGCAAACTTAATGCCTAATGGCATTCTCTGCCAGTCAACCCTGGGTAGAAGGAGAGAATGGCAAGAATGAAGAAGAGAGAATGAACCATTGTCATTTACTTTGGGTAATGCATATGTGGTTTGCACACATTTGCTGTGTGAATACAAATCTGTACAAGTTTGTGGACGAATACAAATGCTGTGTACTCCTAAAGGCAATATGGATGCGGCCAAACAACAATGTTTGAATCGTCGGCGCATTTCCAGTCTAGAGAAAACTTATCCAATCTAGTGCCGCCTTGTGCATTGCTGACTGATAAATTTGAGCGCCACAGTTTGGTAAATGGTCTTTGTAGCCTAAGAACATGTAAGTCCAATCTCCACCAAAGTTATTCCTGCCGTCATGCGTAAATCCGTTGCTATTCCTGAAGCTTGAGACGGTTGCCTCACTTGTAACTGTACCTGGTAACTGCACCTCCATGACCAAATTACAAGTATTGCTTTACGACAGATGGCAGAGTGGCAGTGGTATTTCCCCGAACTATCTGTAGGTTGGACTTTAGTCCTGGTTGAGGTTGGTCGTAAATGACCATAATCATTACGGAGTTACTCTGAGCCCGAATGGGGTCAACGCTGTCGGGACTACGGAAGAATGTCAAACCATACCCGTGGTCTCAACAAATGCTTAAGCCGGTAGGAGTCCGGCATAATCACTTGGTTGCCCCCGCAAAAAGAAATCGTAATCGTCCTCGTAAATGACCATGGTTTGCAGAAACCATTTAACATTAGATGACGTTGTTAAAACCGTTCATAAAGCCTCTTAAAAGTACTAATACTATAGTATGAATTCATAACAACCGGATCGTCGGGTTAACATGCTCTCTTAAGAATCGAGACGCTCATTTAATTAGCCACTGGCAGTCACCCATGCAACCCTCGACCTCTTCCAACGTTGGATCTTCTATATAAGTTACAGTCTGATCAACCCACGAACCTATATGCTCTTATTATATCTAGACTACCCTATATACACGAGCATATAGCTATTGTTATGTGTATAGACTAACCTATATACCAGTCGAGTACCAATCAATAGTTCTACGGCTGTAGACCACTTGAACTGAAGAGGACTCCGCTATCAGAGAGTAATTACGCTTAGTAGGATAAAACTAGTCCTATCAACATGGATTATAACTAATGTGTGATCACTTTAAACTTTTATATGTATCTGATAGCATACCGCATTACAATATTGAGATTTTTATTGCCATGGCATAATCTAATGCATGCATGATGATACATATTAAATTTATTCTTAGATTACTAATCATTTTATGACATTGTAAGCACTAAGCGTCAGATTCATAAACACTTATACTAAATAGATTACATCGAGTTAGCGTTACAGGGGGCGGCTCTAAACTGGAGGTGTTCTCTAGACTGAACGTGTGACGATAATTCACAGCCCGCCCGCAGTAATGTCCGCCCGCAGTCTTTAACGTTGACCTAAACACAGCACTTGTGTTCCCTTGTAATTTATATAGTTTTGTATGAACACAACAGACTTGTACAAGCCGAATACGCTTTATGCGAAGTCATATACAGCATTGTGTATATTGCACGAAGTCGTATAATAAAAATCACCACCGCCACCCTCATAACCCGCCGTAAAGCAACATGTTCTTCATGTATTGTGTTTCGGTTGGGGATGTGTGGTTGCCGGATACACATTATTGGAGGCGACCATTTTAGTCCTCAAGAGTAGGAACGCATCCGCGGTTATCCTTAAATAGATCTCTTGTTCTAATTGAGATTGGACGTGGTTGTCCATGGGCTGCAGTGACCACTTAACATCAGGTCAGGTCAGTTAACATTAGGCCTGCATGCCCGTTTCGTACTCTTTCATAATAATAAAAAAAGAAATCAAAGCAGCAAACAGACAAGCATAAGAAACCTAATTAAGACCTTTACATCGACACTTAAGAATTACTTTACGCTAGAAATTAGTGTGGCGTTGGTACCCTTTTTATATTAATTTCTTACGTAGGGAAACTCATCATGGGTATCACTTCGTTGCGGGGGCAGCTAAGTGATTATGCCGGACTCCTACCGGCTAAAACCCCACGGAGTTCCTCGGAACGACCTTTGTCGAAACCACGTACGCTTTTGCATTTTTCCGCAGTTCTGACTGCGTTGGCCCAGTCCGGGCTTCTCTCATTTTTGAGGGACGGAGCTGGAGTTACTCCATACTGCCTTCTTTGAGGTCCGCGCGAGAACACCGCGCGCCCACTTCGGTGTTAGTGGCGTTGGTACCCTAATCGAAATAAGCAGTCGTAGCCCATAGACATCTACAAACACAACCGAAATCGTATCTGAGCTCAAACGTAGACATTGCTACTCGTGAGAACAACGTAAATAATATAAAATATACAAGGTTGTTAATCAATAACGTAATAGAGAAAAATGGCTTACTACCCACTAGAAATGACCTAACGAGGGTATTCGTTGCAAATAATTTTATTTGTGCTTGCCATTCTTATAAGCCTTATGTTTTATCCTATAGGGGCAAAATTTAATTGGACACAAGCCGTCCTGAGAAGCATATGACCGTTAAGAGGCTTGTTATGTACCTACAGACTTTTCATGAAAATTGAATTCATTTAATACAAGCAATATGAAATTCAATAGTGAAAGAATTCGACCGTAGTTAGTTTTAAAATGTAACGGTTGAATTACTTTTCAAAATACCTTTTGCAAAGATATTTTTACTAAAGATTTTTAACAATTTTATCAATGGATTTCATGTTGGTTTAGTGTAAGAGTTTCCATATTTTTTTTTGTTACTTGAAAAATATAGTTTTTTATGTTTCAAAAGTAACCAACGAACGTGCAGGCCATCTGATGGTAAATGGCCTCTACAGCCCGTGGACATCTACGTCCAACATCAAACAAGACTAAATTCCTGTACAATGTCGGGCATAAATGCGTTACTACTCCTGAGAACTGAGCTTAACGCCTCGCTTGTAATTGACCAGCAACCGTACCTCTCACACAACAAACGATTATGAGGGCGGTGACGGTATTTTCTCAGTGGAACTATTGTTCTATCACCTTATACATATATCATAATTAAATATATATGTATCTACACTTTACAGATTACACTGATATACTATTTTAAATAAAAATAAATAAATCAATAAATATTTTTCTCTTTCATAACAATTTAAATGCGTTTTTAGTAAAAAAATACCTGTAAGTTCTTGTTTGTGGTAACACTATTTATAAAGTATTTCTTATCAGACTTTCATTAGAAGGAATACTTTATGGACAGTGTATTACACTATTATAAATAAATACTAAATATTTACGAGAAATGTTTAGAAAAGTTTATAATAAAAAACAAGATATACTTTGCAATTTAAACTCTTATAAAAATCATAACCTGCTTTAAAGGCTCCAAAAAAATGGGAGCAAGTTTTAATCTGTTTTATGTTCGCTTGTTACGCAATAACGAATTGACTATTTTGACGAAATTTATTGTATTCATAACTTATCATCGGGTTCAAAATGAAAAATAATTTCACTGCGACTACATTTTCTCTCTTAAAATCCATAAGAACAAATTTGCAGCTACAGTTGCAAATAAAATTTGCGGTTTCAATGTATTGACATCGGAGTGACGCCACTTCGGAAAATGAAAAATTTTGCTCACTAAGACTTTGTCGTGCCAAGTCACTATAGATGCAGGGCAAATGTATTTGTCATATGAAAACTTGAAATATTCTGAAAGAGGTAAGCAGTATTACAAACTTATAGTCCAAAAACCAGACGCAAACCCAAGAGATTAGTCAACAATATGTTCACACTTCTTTAAATTTTCTTGAGATTAGTCATCAATGTATATACTTCCGTTAGTCATGACGAAGTTATTACGGTGTGCATTATATTCTTTTCTCCGTTGAACCTTCTGTATATTGCCTAGCTATAAACACCTTAACTTTACCTAGAATAAATGGTTTATTAGAAATAAGGCTAGTTTTGTAGCAAATAAAAAATGAATTTATTAAAAAAAATACGGTGATTGCCGTTCTTTTAGAGTTTTTATAAATAAGATGTTATATGAGAGGCGAGAGAAAAAAGAGGCGTAAATCAGATTAAGATATAAAAAAATACAAAACACACATCGCCATCTTCCGCTTAATCAAAAATCACTAATGTTATCGACAGACAAATAAAAAAACACACGACAAAAATCTTTGAAACTCGAGTCCCTTCAAACAGATATGAAAAATTAAAAAACGGACCGCCTTTAACTTGCAAAGTTACGCTGTCAGAGTTTATTAAGATCTTATTAAAAGCAACAAACTCTAAATTGGCCCTCAGCATTTTTCCTTCAGTAACGAAATAAAATTTCCATGAACACAAAGCAACAATATACTATGTAATATTTTGTTCGGGGCGAGGTCTTTTGCATAGAAATCTGAGGAGATTGGCTTTGTTCGGACGCACAAACAAGCAGAGTTCGCATTCAAAGGCACTTACTTTTCAGAGAGGAAGCCATTGGATTGAGACGAAAAGGATTTTCTCTTTTCACCTAGCCCTTAGAAGGACTTAACAGGAAAAATATTTATGAAGTAACAAACATTTCTGAAGAGTTACAAACAATAAACATACTTTATACCGCAAACGGTTGTAATTGTATTTTTAAGGACTAGCAAAAAGGAAATGTTAAGTAGTCGTTACAGCTTACCAATATTTAGATCTAACCTTAAATAGATATAAAAGTCTTGTAAGTGAAAAAAATAAATGTTGATTTACATATTGTAAGTGGTTGCAACACTACAGATCTTATCTCAAATAGAAATAAAAGTTTCATAAGTGAAAAATGGCGTGGTGATTATGTATATATGTATGGTTCATACCAGGTTCAATATGACCAATTCACCAGTGCTAACAATTTTTCAAACGGACTACGGACGGAGCGCACTTGGCGCAGTATGCAAGAGCAGAGGACCACACGCTGATTGGCTCAAACGGCATGTTGATTAGCTTCTACCGGATATTGATTGGCTTAAGTCCGTTGTTGTGTTACAAATAGCATTCGTAAAAGAGTTGACAGTAATAATTACCCTTATTAACAAAATGAAAATATCGTATCTTTGTCATACGAGTTAACTAAGAAGTATGGTCTGTAACTTGCATGGTGATAGAATTATACTTCGATCGGGGAGGTACTGCTAACGACTTCATAATCCGCCGTGAAGCAACTGTAATTTTGGTTGGAAAGTTGTGATTGTCGTTTAAGTGAGGCGATCATCTCAGGCCTCAGGAGCAGTAACGAATCTTCGCAAATTGTCAGGCAAGACTTTCGTCTTGTTTGAATTGGGGCGTAGCGTGTCCATGAGCTGCAGAGTCCATTTAATATCATGTCCTGGCCACTTACTTGCTACTATTCCAACATAAAAAAATAAATATTCACTTAAAAATAAATCAATTAAAATAACGAACACCCTAAAACTACTAATAATACGGCATGGTGCCAAGAACACTAGCCGGATTACCGCGCTGAATAGAAATCGCAACTTTCAGCGCGTGATATGAACCAGCTCTCTTATCGCCTAAAGCGTCGACCAAACGTGGGAGTAACTGTTTAAAAAATAAAAATGAAAATTTTTATATAAATTAATGTACCTCTTTATAAAATGCTTTCTCAATTGAAATTAAAGTACCGGGTTTTGTCACGGCTTTCTATGAAAAACCACTGCCCACCCGTGGGATATTAATGTGTCAAACGCTCAAAGCAGTGGTACTGAGCGCACCGCAAACTCATCAACTGCTCCACTCGTACCCAATTGGGAAATAAAGGGGTGAATATTGCATGCGAATTCATGAAAGTTCGTCGCCAATTTTCATTACATTAGCTCTGAGAATATAAAGTGATCAAATATTATCCAGCTCGTGATTAATATTGGACTAACATTTTGTGATATTTGGTATGATCTCGAGTATTGGTATATTTGGTATAGAACAACCATAAAAACATGCCGCATGGGCACCGACTATATTTACATTGTTTATGTTAGGCTTTTATTTTTATTATTGAAGGTGTTCATTGTCATTAATATAATCTTGTAAAAATATTTTTATTAAACTTTTAAACTCAACTTCATTTACTGTTTCCTCGAATGTCTCTAGTATTATTTATATTTGAATTAAATGGCTTTATACATTTTTAATGGCCCTAACCCAAATGTTGTCTAAACATCGGATAATAATATCCAATTTGCTTTATCTATGTTGACATTCCTACCTATATATATCATACATAAATACATTTTGTTTAAAGAAACTTTTAGAAGCCTTTCTTCTTTCGTAGAATTCAATTCATGTTTCATCTAATTGGCATATTTAACATAGTTCTCAATAAATCTTTAGTCTTCATCTTCCTCTTAAAACTTTATAACGCATCCTGACGAGGTGTTATAACATGATTCTTCCATTTTATAAGGAAGGTCGCAACTGAAACACGGTTCGTTACATTCGGCTGCAGAGGAGGCAAATTCGATTTATTTAGATGGAATTAGCAATCGCTTTTCGCCATTAGCACTTCGTGTTCCACGATCTACTAAATTTCGGGAAATTTTATTTCTTTTGATATTGGATTTTTCTTATTCTTCAAGTTTTTCAGTATTATAATCTAATTTTTCAATTCTTTTGGAATTATCACGTAATTTTTCAATCTATTTTATATTTCAATTTGAATGACAGTTGCAATAAAAGTTTTAATTCTTTACTTTATCACTGTTATTATTTTTCTTTTCTAAAGTAATATTCTTATATTCATAGGATTTCATTCATCTTTTTGTACCTACATTTTATTATCGTTTTATATTATTTTTAAATTTCGGAATCTATTGATTATGGTTAAAGTTTTTTGAGACGTTTTAAAGTTTTTAAACGATTTTATCTGAACAAACATCTACCGGCTAATAAACTAATACCGTAAAGTGTATTGTTTTGAAGAAGAGTTTTATGGACCAGAGAAATAATAATTTGACCACTTGTGTGGCACATATGAATGTATATAGGCATACGTAGGCAGACATTTAACTGATGAATTTAGATTGCTGTTCCCTGTTTCGGTGCTTGTGTACTCGTCTCAGGGTATAAATGCATGGCCATGAGTGTAAAAAAGCATTACGATTAAAAACCTTGGTATAAAAAAGATAAAAAAGCAGATCTGATTCTTCCATTTCATCTCCAAAGTCGCACAGCTGACACGTGGTTCGAATTATGAGGGCGACTGAAGTAACTAATGAATTTAGATTTATATTCTCTGTTTCGGTGCTGGTTTACTGGTCTTAGGGATTAAGTGCAGGACCATGAGTGTAGAAAGCATTAATATTTTCAAATCTGCTTATTTTAACTTGGTAAGATGAAATAAGCAGATCTAATTCTGCCATCTCATCTCCAAAGGTGCACAGCTGACCCACGGTTCGTTAAATTCGGCTGCAGACGAGGCAAATCGGATTTCTTTAAACGGAATTAGCAATCGCTTTCGATCATTAGCACCTTGCATTCCACGATGAAATTGATTTGGTGCAATTTAATTTCAACAGGCTCCAGTATTTACCTATCTCTCCTTACCCCCGGGCTTAAAATATTGTTAAATTCAGGTACATTGATAAAACGAATAAGGTATTCTATGTTGTAAAGTCGAATAATCAATGCTTGGACATTATTCTTTGGATCTACCAATTTGATTTAAAACATTCTTCTTGAATTTAATTTAGCCGTTTATTAAAAATGGTTTACGTCATATGAATATAAAATAAAACGTCCATAAGACCGCGTACAAATACTGTCATAACTGTTGTCATTTTGTCATCAGTTTTGGGATTCATTAATTAAAATCAATCGCTTAAAACAATTAAAATGTGTTATTAAAATAACATTGCGAACATGTTTTGTTTTATCTCAAATATCAATTCAAGCGATTTCAATGATTTTGATAAATTCATCATCCGTTAATTGCAATTTATGTAGTATATAGATTGTATTTTATGTTTTCATTTTTTGTATGTTATAAAATACTTTTAATTATTAAACAACATATCGAAATGTTTCAGTAACGAAAACGTTCATCGACATAGCAATCAGCTCGCGACTATCGGCCCTGCAATCATGATTCATTAGGCCTGAATCGGGTCTTTGAAAGGGATTGCCTATCGCTTTGAGCTATTAACACTCTGATTTACTGAGCCCACGCAGTGATTCCTTTAATGTGGAGATAGCATCTCTTCCGGCTTGAATTGGTTAGATAAATAAACATAGTGAACCGCAGATTTATTATCCAGCTTAATCAAATACCCATTTATAAGTGTAATAAATTCATGATAGCTATCTATGGATTAATCAATAATATGCCTACATTATACCAAACGAGAATCGTGTATTGATTTTTTTTTATTGTTAAAGAGTAAGAAACAGGCATGCAGGCCACCTGATGTTAAGTGGTCACTACAGCCCACAGACAACCACATCCAATCTCAAATAGAACATAAGTTCTATTTAAAGATATGGACGCGAGAGAGACCTTAACAAGAATTTCTATTTTACGTGAAAATTGTTATAGATCTACTAAAAAAATGCTTCGAAAACATGAAGCTATTTACTAAGAAAAAACAACGTTTGCTCGTATAAACGAGTTTGGACTCCAACTTGCACCAGTAAGGACAGACGATTGCTATACGGCGCTTTAGGCACGAACCCCTGGGTAAACAAAAATTCGAATATTCAGAGAGCTTGACGTAATTTCAGTTAACGTGACGGACAGACGTGAAGGTATAATTTAATCTCCTCTCGGATCTCGTTATAAATGAAAGCTTATCTTGCTAATCCATTTAATAATCTTAAGCGTAGGCGTATCTTGATGGCTCGGGCTTCTTGAAATAGGTTGTTTTGAATAGATGTAAATTTTAAAGTTCGAGATAAAATATTTTCTTTAAAGTATCTTACATAAATACTGACTCAGTTATTTTAGCTCTACAAAATTCATCATAATAATTTAGAAATGTATGTGGAATAATACTTCGAAGTTAATTATGGACTCGCTCAGACCTATTTTATCAGTTATTTACCACAATAGATACTCAATTTAATGTTTCAAACATTAATTGTTATTGACATTATGTGCCACACAAAGTTTATTGTGTGCTTCATGGAACTGATCCATTATGGAGTTCAATATGTCGAACTCAATAATTAATTTTGTTTCAACTCAAAATTGATGACCGATTAATTAATAATTAATGAACTATAATCACAAAAGATTATTACGATATAATGCAAGCCATTATACTGAATACACAATAAAATGTGTCTTATTTACGTGCATAAACCAATTTAAATGAAACAATGTGGAAGATACATAATGAATGACGCAAAATGGATTGGAGCAATCGTAAAATGGATTTGTAAATTAAACAAACATGAAAGCAAGTTTATCAAAAGAGTTAATTAAAAGATACTTAAGCTAAATGTCATATAAACAGTGACGACCCGCAAGGCGCAACACCACCTAATCAAAGGGTTTTCAGTTCGATCCTTCGACAGGCAAATGATTATAATTAATTTTGATTTCTGCTTTAAAAGGCTTTGTGAAAGTATAGGTGTTTCTATCTTTGTATGTAACACCCATGAAGTAAACTCCCACTGGGTAATTATGTAAAAATGCTGGTTTATATACTTTTGGATTTTTTTTTATATGAAAATAGTAGCAAACGAGCATGCAAACCACCTGATGTTAAGTAGTCGCAGCCCATAGACATTCACGTACAACCATAAACACGACCGTAATCCTATCTGCGCTCGAACGTAGATGAGTTGCTAGTCCTGAGGACTAAGATGATCGCTTCGCTTCAAAGTGTAGCCGGCAACCGCACCTCTTCAACCTAAATACGAGTAATGTTCCCGGTCGAACTATAGTTCTCCCACATTTAATACTCTTATATAAAATAGAAAATTGTAAAATGTTACTGAACACAAAAGCATTATAAGTTGAACCGCGAGTATCATGAAATTGCAACTGAACTAGAGTACATAAAGAATGTATATAAGTTTACTAAAATATTACGAGAACTAGACGAAACTTGAGCTGGCAACCGAAGCATGAACAAGAATGACCGAAGTTTTCGAGGCTATACTAAATGCTTTTATGATTTTTGAAGATACCACAATTTTATAGCTATTTTGTATTTTATTTCATGCATCGTCGTACTGAAATTTACTTTTAATACATTTAAAGATAAGTTTTCTAACAAATAAATACTCATGACAGTAACTTCACTATTTTCAATTAGAATTTATTATTTTTCAAAACATTTTCAATAACATAGAGAGAAACGTACTTTTCGATAAATTCTAAGTAAATGTATCAAAGATATATACTATACCTTTCGTAAAAACATCAGATACATTAAGATAAATAAACTACTACTTTTTAAACTTAATCCGCTGATGTATGATATGGTATACTCCTAGATAAATATTGAGGACAGCGAAGCTATACGTAATACTTTTATGATATTCAACAATATTGGAATTCGATATTTATTGCGTATTTTAGTTTGTTTCCGAACGTACAGTACGTTAGCAGAAATAACATTTATATTCGATAAAAATATATAGCGACGTGTTCTTTCATGTGTATCTATGGTGAAATCGATAGAATTTTTTTTATATGAGAAGAGTAGCGAACGAGCATGCAAGCCACCTAATGTTAGACAATCTATCTGAGCTTAACCGTCGACTCGTTGCTACTCCTGAGGACTATGGTCGCCTCGCTTCAAAGTGTAGCCGGCAACCGACATGATTAATGACATAAATCAACTATTAATAGACACAAAATCGAAGCGACATTTTCACTTAGAGCGAACCATACAATTGCAATATAACCTGATTTCTAGAGATAAATTCCCTTTAATATGTAGTTTTAGTTGTCAACATTATGGAAACTAAACGAAACTTGAATGTTGAACACCGAAGCATGGATGCCGGAATGACCGTAGTTTCCGAGACTATAGGAAATGCTTTTATGATTCTTGAAGGCACTGCTGGCTCCTTTATCCGAGTATTCATGTGGCTGTATTTAAGCCAAATCTTTTCATTTTATTTAAGTCACAACATTTTATGTTAGGCACGTTGACGGTAAAAATTTATGTAAATTTGTTTTATTTACAGAGTTTTTAATCTGACGGTACAGGTAAATGCTATTACGGATACATAAATACATGTAAAGTTTATTAGGAACGTTATCCTCATTTTTTAAAATAACAATTTTGATATTTATATTTTTTGCCAAACTGTGACTTCCTAGACATTTTTTTTCTCACGCTTTTAATACTTTGACCTGCATGTATGTATGTATCTTGTAGAGGGCTGATTTTTTTTCCGCCGGCTTTTTTCTCCCGGTCTACCTTAGCCAACAGGGCGTTCAAAGCCGATGTATTGATTTTACACTGTACCCTTGACGTTCATTAAGTGTATGTAAATACCATGCAATGAAATAAAAAAAAATTGAATTTGGTATACATCTGATATCAATTGCTATGTTTTTTTTTAATTTTACTTCGCAATGTAGAATTACTTTTAAATTTCGTATGCAGTTGAAAGGTAACAGTTATTCTCCTCAATCGGTTTATTCTTATAATTAGAATTATTTTTTACTATTTAGTTTGATTAACTATAAAAGCGTAGTTTTCAGTTTTTTAAACTATAATTTATTTTATATCTGAAACTATCTATTCACTATCATGTGAGTATAATTGAAATTTGTCGATGAAAAATCAGGACTTCAGAAGTTGAATGTTGCGTTCAACTTAAATATGTTCAAATTTACATTACTATCTTTGTGTTGGAATAAAATATTTATTATAATTTATCTTCGTTTTGAAAAAATTAAAATTTATTGTTAGCGTAAGAATTTCAGTACGAATGTATTTAATTACATTTCTTAGAACATACCTTTAAGTACTAAACTAGGTTATTCTGTTAAACATCTTTTGACTTCAAGAAAACTTGATGACATCTATTATACTATTTTTATTCATATCCTGAATACAAAAATAAAAGTAGTATTTTTATTTTCTGAAACTATTTGAATCCAGAAACGAAGACTTCATGCATATGCTATAAAATTTATTGCTTCTTGGAAACCTGAAGTGCTCTTATCTGTTGTTCAAGCTTTACGACAACTTGGCGAATCTTCAATAACTCATGCAAAATAAAAACTGCAGATACCGTATTTATTTCAAGGAAAACTAAGCTGTTTTGCGTCATTTATGACGTAAAAATTTTATAAATGTGAAGCATGGGAAGTTATTTTTTTCAAGATGTGATAATAATTGAATATAATAAGATGAATAATAATTAAAGAATTGTGTTCATATCTTTTGACTAGTAGTTTTTGAGTTACTGATTCTTTCCTCTTTAGGAGCTAAATTTTGATATTCATTAGGTATATTTAAATAGCTTTAAGTGAAATAAAGTTTTGAAATTTGAATCCAAACTTCAGAGTAGCAGAAATTTTATCGACTGAACATTTAATCATTTCCATGGTCGTCACGTCACAGCGTCGAATCGTAAATTTATAAAATAAAAATAGAAAATTTGAAGCGAACCGTATCCAATAAATTGTATAGAAACTGATTTATAAATCAATTATGCCATTCAATCTATGTGGAAGTAACAAACAATTTTCAAAAGCCTAAATATTTAATTCTTGTTGAAAAATTGTTTTGTATACGATCCAATTTATGAATTCGATATGGATATATACAACGACATTTTGTTTTGATGTCAGAACCAGATTTTGGTAGTAAACAAATTTAATAAACTAAAGCTTGAAAATGTTGAAAACAGAATTTTGATATCTTGATTATTTTCAGAAACGTTTTAGTACAAGTTATGTTATTGAAAAATATACTTTTAAAATTTGATATTACATATCATCAATGCATGGTAATTTCGTAAGAAATATCTTTGTTAAAAATAAAAAAATGTAAATAACATTGATTATACGTATATGAGTACCTATTATCGCTTAGTCAATGTTAATGGATTTATTGATTTCTTACCTGTTATCATCTGGCTTGCCGTCGTCAATAACTTCACATCATTGTCCGCATCTTGAGTTTCTAATCGCACAGTGACGTTGAGAGGATCGAGTGTTTTGTCTCCGGCTCTCCCATGGAGAGTAACAAGGATAGCCGTAGTCTTCCCAGGCACAGCTACCTCAGGCGCCACTACTGAGAACCCGCTGTGAAAGAAAAATTGCCATTTAGTTCCGTTACTACGCTCGATTAGCCCCCACAGAATTGGTTGGAGTCTTAAATTTATATCCAACTACTGTTCTTACTGTTTCCAATTTACTATTCCATTTACCTTCTCTTTTCTTTGTGCTAAGGAAACTAATAACTGTGGGTCGTAAGTCACTTCCCACCTCGGTTATTTCACTCTTATTATTGCAACGGTATTAAAGGTGAAATATGCTCGTTCGTATTAAAAAACTTTCATATAAAAATGTTTTATTCATTTTATCGTGTCTGAATAAAACGGATTGAACAGTTAAAACAAGAGAATAAAACCGGGCAGATGGGATTAATAAAGTAAGTTACGACTACAGAGGGGACATTCTTCAATGCCAAGTCAGAGGAGGAAGTGACCAACGAGAAATAAAAGACTAACGAAACTCGACTACGAGTTGGAATATTGAAAAATCCAGTGGAACCAGCAACTGCAGTGCGACAAATCGTGTGGACACGTTCGAATTATTGTATTTCCCTCCGTGTGTGCGGAATACTGAATTTTGTTTGACGTGAACATTCGTGCGCCTTCGTGTTTGAACACAATCTGAGAATGTTGTATACCGTCGTTTGTTTGCACTCCCTGATACTATTTGGCCAGTTTAAAGTGTCGGGTAAAACGTGAGAGCTTTATTAAAATTCTGTTCCGTTTATGCAGTATGGCCTAGTTCTGTTATACTTCGAGTAGATTTCTTACTAAGTTTTTTTTGACAAGACGAAGAAACGTATTCCCGCTCATTTTCATTTCGATACCAACCGGTTTTCTCATATTATCTCTAATCAGTTGTTTTGATAGAACACATTATCTCGTTTTCTTTTCTTTCTAGATTTCTTTATTATTATAATTTTTTATTTTTTATTATTAGCGAATTAATGTTACTTAATTTAACTTATTTTAAATATATTTTTAAGCGTTTAGATACTATGTCATAACTTTTGTTCTATTTACTATTTTTAAACATCTTTCGTATTTTTCAGAGACGTTATTTGTTAAGAGTATAGCACTACTAGGATTAAGAAATATTTCCGACGTAGTAAGATTCTAACGGTATACTACCCTCGAGGCAATCCCGAAACGATTCTCGCGTAGCCACCGCTGCGCATAAAACCAGTGAATTGGTCGGTGAAACGCTTATTTCCTGGAGCAAAAGTATTTGTTGTACCCTTTTGTGAAGTGTAGTGTTTGTATTCATTTCATAGATTTGCATATCTATGAAATGCCTCAGTACATACATTGCCTCATGTACACAAGTACAGAGGATAGTGACCTCCAAAGTAAAGATAAAACGTGCGGCTGGAGTAATTGTGGTGAATCATGTGCTCAGTGTTCCTTGACATAAATATAAATAAGGACTATCGGTCTTTAATAGTAGTCATTATGAGTGTATTAAGTGGGTTTTAGTTTGTAAATGGATTTTCAAGTTGAGTACAGAGGACTATGATCATAACGGCGATAATCTTAAGAAACAAATTCGTAGATTCCAGAAATTTAGGATAATAAATAACTTAAGTAGCCCAAACTTATAGCAATAAATTCGTTTTTTATAGCGGAAATAGCAAAAGAAAACAGTCCTGATGGCAAGTGATAACTGCCACCCATTGACATCTAAGATAAAGTCTATAAAGAACAAGAGTTCCTCTTGAAGTCAATCATAGATGCTTTGCTACTCCTGAGGACTAAGGTAGTCGCCTCGTTTGTGAGCCGATAATCATACCTTCCTGTAAAAAAAATAAGCTTCACGGTAAAGTAGGTGAGACGGTGGTACTCCGTAGTCACTTTTAAGAGTATGAATGATTTATAGCATAAATTAAGGACGACTTGCTAAGAAAATTAAGGAAAACATTATGCTTTAAAATATTGACGTTTAATGCAATTTAAGAACAATAATTACATTATTAACGTTAATATCATTATATGATCCGACAAATCACAATGATAATCGGAAAATATTGAAATACTCACTCGTATCAGCTGCAAATAAAGGAAGAAGCGCTGAACAGCGGCGGGACAAGTTACGGAAATAGCTTGTTATAACATCAGGAGACTCCAAGGAATTTCATGTTAGAAATCCAGAGTTTAGCTTTGAGATCCAACCAGTGCAGTTATGAAGAAATTAAATGCTGCTTTTTCCTGAGAAGCACTTATTTCCTATACTTTCTCTACATATGTGATTTTAAAATAAATTAAGATTTTGGACTAATATTAAAGAGGGATTTATTGTGTTTTTATTCATTTATTTATTTACATTTTATTGTGTACCGGGTATTCAAGATTAACGATTTTTGATTGGCGATATTTCGAACCAGTTGCATGGCTCGTGGTCACGGCTAAACTCAATCGTTTAGATGTGAGTTGAATTTTAAGTCAAATAAAAAATAGATCTGGGAGAGGACACAGGCTTTGGGTTGTAAAAATATAAACCAAATGGATGTTAATAGGGAATGCAATTTTAATACGGCGAATATATTTTTTTAGTTGGGGATACAAATATAGTTTCTTTTTATATTTGGTTCTTTAATATAGAGCAACTGAGCACCAAGAAATATTTTTTTGAAATTACGTCCTTAAAGGGTACAAAAGTGCACGAAAGATCAAATTTTATAATATCGATTTTTGTGCAGGTAAAGTCGCGTGCTAAAGCTATCTATTATAATTTGGAACTAATGAATTATACACAAAATACAACGAATAATAATTATACTAATGTTAGCATAATTATACACAACATTCGACGCGATACTAATATTAGTATAATTATAGTTATTATAATTGTACACAACATTCACCGAACACAATTATTCTAACTTTAGTTTATAAAAAACTTTGACGAAGATATACAAGTGTTGGTCGACCATACACTTAAAAAGAAATAAAACTCAAGTAAACGTACCATCTGTTATCCGGCTAAATTTTTACAAACGAGCGGATTTACAGTCTTAAGTTGATGAGGGTTGTAGTCCGTGTGTCGAGCTTATATCCCCAAGAGGATTTAGCCTTTTGAGACAACTACTTTTTATTTCCAAAACACGGGTTCAACGGGTACTCGCCATTCTAATAATGAATTCTTTAAAACTAAAAAACACAACTTAACCAATGATTTTAAACTAATATTATCGCGAAATTTATACATTTGTCTATATATACCGGGTACTCATGATCAGTGACTTGATTTTTGGTTGCCAGCATTTCGAACTATCGCATGGCTCGTAGTCACGGCGAAACTCTTTCTCGTCGTTTATCGTGGGTATCGTGACAACTTAAACTCATGATCTATTTATAATAATCATGAATAACTGCCATATCTGAAATATATTTATTTAAGTTCACTTTAAAAAATGCGATATCTTGAAGCAGAGAAACTTTCGCAAAGGGGATAAACTATAGTTTTATTGGGGAGATAACATCACTGCTTTCACAATCCGCCGTGAAGCATTTCTTGAATTTCTGGTGGAGAGGTAAATGCTAGCTTTACTTAGATGTGAGAAACAATGCATATATATTCGACCTCAGGTAATACGTCAGTCCTGTTTGAGATTGTACGTGCGATTGTCTACTTATAGTCAAGTGAACTGCATGCTCGTTTGTTACTTTTCTAGAAACAACGCTTCTAAGTATGAGCTCAGGTATGAGATCATATTGACTGATATTGTATTTCCATGAGCTGCAGCAATTACTTAACATCAAGTGGCCTGTGTTCTCGTTACTGTTCTGATATAAAATCACTGGCATATTACATTGCACTAGTTAACACAATTTGTTCATTGTTCTTGTTCATTTGAGTTTTAAAAGCTTTGGGGGGACGTCCAACTTCATACTATTTCATACGACAAATAAATCTAGTGGCATACGTGCGCACGAATGCACACGGTAACTTGTGGGTACAGCTCGTTATAACTTGTTCGAGCTTAAAGACTATTTCATATTAATTGACGACACGTGCGACGTGTCTCTTTGGCTAGGATGTGGTATTGGAATGATGTGATAAGTTTTTGGCTAGGATGTGGTTATGGAATGATGTGATAAGTCAGACTTTTATTGATAAAATTTTACCCTGTTTCAGCTCAGACCTTAAGTTCCGCAGACCATGGAATCCTAATAGAACAACTTCCACGTCTGTGGCATCGTGAGATAGACGACCTTATATGTATCCTTTAGGGACCTGCCTGTCCAGAAAGTTATTTACGTACGCGAGTAGAGAAAAGAAGAGAAGACCAGGAACATAAGAGTCAGACATTTAGTTTTAGTATCAGTGGTAAGGTTCAATAGTGGTAATGATTCTTTGCATACCATTTTCGAGACCACGGGAGATTTTCAAAACATACAGAAGTCCAGGTGCTTAAGAGTCAGTCTGCCAGTTTTAGCTATCAGTGCTATGGTTCCATAGTGGCGATAATTCCTTGTGAAATCCGATTTTAGTCGTTTTTGTGGTTGTACGTAGATGTTGGCTGCGACTACTTAACATCAGGTGGTTTGCACACTCGTTTGCTATTCTTCTCACATACAAAACTCCTATAAAGTGAAATAGGTTTTCGATATTTCATTAGTTTAGTTGTCAAAAACATTAACAGACAAAAATAAAATCCCGCACAAATACTTGAGAAAATTCAAAACATCGCTGCGTGTGACAAAAATCTAGTCTGAAATAGAGATAAATTCATAAATGCAGTACTATTTTAATGTGAAGGAGATTTACTGACACAACTTTCATTGTTTGTCTTTTAAAAGCCTTGTAGTCTAACTTCGAACTATGAAATGCAAATAAAGCAAATGCTGAACCAAACGCGCGACAACTTGTGGAAATAACTCGTTATAACTTCAGCCTCTAGGAGCTTAGATAGGCCGTTATTTCTATACTAATCGGAAATGTTGTACTATAGGCGCCCACTTTAGTTTTGCTTAGTGATTTAGTGAGTTCTAAAGGTGGTAGAGCCGTTAGAGCTCGCCAGGGGCGGTACCACCGCCACCCTCATAACCCGCCGTAAAGCAACATGTTCTTCATGTATTGTGTTTCGGTTGGGGAGG
>DWON01001616.1:0-23654 GCA_018251015.1 Phocides pigmalion okeechobee
GCCTCCAATAATGTGTATCCGGCAACCACACCTCCCAAACCGAAACACAATACATGAAGAACATGTTGCTTTACGGCGGGTTAAGAGGGTGGCGGTGGTGCCGCCCCGAGCGAGCTCTAACGACTCTACCACCTTTAAATGTGTGACTATGTAAATTAATGAATTAATATTGTTAAGGGACATTTTATCTTTGTTGTTTTAAAAAACGTAGTTTATTTTCAATCAATATTAAATCGGGGAACGATCAGAGCTGACTGGAAAGTCAACAAGAAGACTACACATTCATATATTATTTGGTCCGAGATCAAGTTAAGTAGTATTTATTCTATATCTCACAAAAAAGTATGCATGCATGAATGTTATATGTATACATATATAGAAAAACACGATTACACTTTTCTACGTTCCTTGATCACTTTCTGTCTTTAGCATCACAAAAGATCATTGATACAGTCTTAAATTAAATGAAAGTACCGACTTTACCCTTTCCTAAACCAATTTATGTCCTCCTGTTGGGCTCAGGGTCTTCACGAAGTTTTTCTACATTAAGTGCAATATAAAATGAGATTGAATTTATAATCAGTTTCTTATTCCAAAAACACTTTCGGTGCGTGTTGGAGATTCAAACTATCTACTACTCTGCTAAATATTTTGTGAGTGGTCTGAGTCTTAACTATGTAATTTATATCATAATATCATATAAAATAATAAAAAATTCTATAAAAAAAATCTCTCTTATCTTATCTTGTCTTAACTACACAATCTTTGTTTTAATAAAAGTGTGTTTATTTTGAGTAGAGGTCGCTCTATGGTCGTTATTCGACCGTAAGTTTTTTACCGTATTTGCTGTTCAATAAGCGAGTTGTCAACTAGTCTGTCTAATGTTGTCAAAACGCCTATACGTCTTTGACAAAGTGGACGGACTGTCATTTATCCATAAAATTTGAGAATGATTGCTTAATGTGCCCTCCCAAGAAGTGGTCATGAAATTTTGCACCTTGTGGTAAGTATACTCTTTCCCGAGCCCCACGTTGCTTATCTTTGTCGATTGCTTGCGATTTACAAGCACGGTACGTAGCTTTACAAAAATCACAAAATTCTTGATATAATTACATACAAGTTATTACAATTGTATAAATGGTTTATGATGCATTTCCTTAAATTAATCCTTTAGCCATAAGCAATACTGGTCCAATGATGATGAAGTCCTATTTCAGTTGGTACGAGTACCTACGTACATAAGTTGCCACTCTTGAGGACTAGGATAGCTGCCCCGCTGCTATGTGTAGCCGACTACCGCACATTTCCTTACGAAACTCAAGAGCTGCTTATCGGTGAATTAAGAACCACGCCATGGTACCTTCTCAACTGTGAATTATAGTTTTACCAACTTTAAGTTCTACCACCGTTAAAAACAATAGTTATGGATGTTTATAATAAGACCAACGCGAATTGCTGACACTCTCATGTATCCGTCGTAACTACTGATCATTACGACTAAGCGAATTACATGTTTAATTGCCACTCAGTGCTTAAAGCGTAACACTGCCACTTTAATGTAATGTAGCGCAGTTTTCACAACATTGCGAGTTGCGCCTAATTACTTTATCTATCATCGTTATGTGAGAAGTTCAATGACAGACATGTTGACATAAATTTAACTCATGACTATAATAAATTTTTCAGAATTTACGAAGTTTTTGTAAAAAATTCGCCGAATGGACGACGTGCTGATGTTGTTGAGATTTTGATTTTGATAATCGGAATTGATTATAACTCTTTCGTATTAATGACTTGTGTTTCGATCTAATAATATCTTTTGACAAATTAAACACGGCCATCTGGTCTTAAACTAGGTAGAGAGTTACTGTGGTGATCAGACACCTCGAATTTACAATGAATACCTTACCATCATTGATGCACTTGACTTGATTGTCTTGACGTAACGCTTGTCTGAATGGCAATAGTGACCGCAGGAGAATGTAAAAGACTTTTAGTATAGTTAAATAACCACATTTTTTACAATAATTTGTGAAATAAGATACATTGATTTATTTTAAATATATGTAAAGGTCCACTGTTACAGTATTATAAACTCAAGAAGCCTAATTCCGGCGCAGTGCGAGGACGCGTTGCGACACCGCCCGCCACCATACATATATATACTACACGGAGCGAGCTGAGACATCACTTGTCTACCGTCTTCCACACTCTACCAGAACCAAATAATCATGAAAGCCTTCGTAAGTATTGTAACGAATTAGTTAATTAACATAATTTAGGGAAACCCACGAGTTAAAAATGTAAATGGGCAATTATTATTGTTACTGAAATAATTTTAAATTATTAGCCTATTATAGAAATGTTGCTCCAGTTTTATGAATATGATAATAATCTTTCAAGATTTTTATTGAATTAACAGATTGTAGCCGTTTGCGCCATGGTGGCGTGTGCGTCCGCCGGCGAGGTGCGTGAGAAGCGCGGCTACCTCAGCGGCCTGCACTCGGGCGGCTACTCCGGCGGCTACAGCGGCTACAGCGGCATCTCCGCGCCCGCCGTCGCCTACACGCCTCAGGTGGTCTCCCACAACAAGGTAGTGAACGTGCAGCGCGTGGTGGACGTGCCGCAGGTGGTCAACGTGCGCAAGGTGGTGTCGGTGCCGCAGGTGGTCACCGTCAACCGCGTGGTGGCGGCGCCCAGCTACTCCGCCGGTTACTCTGCCCTCGGCGGCGGATACGGTTCCGGTTATAGTTCGGGCTACGGCTCCGGATACAGTTCAGGATATGGCTCCGGACACGGATCTGGCTACGGTTCCGGCTACTCAAGCGGCTGGTGGTGAAACATGTTGAAGGCGCTCTAGTCAAAGTTTAAATGTGATTTTAATTAAGTTTTCATTATTTATTTTTATACAAAATATATATGTTTTATAAAAATATGTGTATCACTCATTTCCTTATTATATAAATGCTCTCATTTGGGACAAACAAGAAAGTAATATTAGATATTTCATATACTTTATTCAACATTGCTGCAAACAAAATAAAATAAATACGGTTATCGATATTAACTTTATACTATCGTTCTAATGGTAGTAATTATGTATTTATTAAGGAAAAGTACATAAAGGTATTTCCTTTAAGGAAGATAAGATTAGAAATCGCAACATTATTGAAACCTACTTAATCATCAGAAGCGCATTGTGAGAACATCAGAGATAGTCAGATAAACATAGATGCTATCGAAATATGTTTCTGTACTGTAGAATTATGGCAGCTCGCGAGCAATGCGAAGGCGTACCGTGTGCCACGTCATAAATAAACAAAAACCTATTAATCTTATACTCATATGGTAGCCTTCAGTAATAGGTGATAGAATATTTCCACGTTACACGGAACAATTATGATGTTTCACAGGAAGAGGGCCAAGGGCGGCAATGACGAGTAATCATCAGATGTACTGCATAGTAATTTACTGCTTTCATTAAATAAGTTTAATGTCGAACGCATGTTTTTTTTATAATAAAAGAATAAGAAACGAGCGTGCAGGCCACCTGATCTTACGTGGTCACTGCAGCCTATGGACAACCATGTCCAATCTCAAATAGAACAGAAGTTCTATTTAAGGATGGACGCGGATGCTTTCTTACACTTGAGGACCAAGATGATCGCCTCCAATAATGTGTATCCGGCAACCACACCTCCCCAACCGAAACACAATAATCAATATCTCACTAAAAATACTTAACACTTTAATATGAACCGCATTCATTTTACATAAATATTGTCAACAAATCCATTCAATTTATTATAAGCTGTTAATAATTGGAAAACATTCAAAACTACGTACCGAAAGGATGACGCACAACGAAAGTTCAGAGATATGTATGTAGGGTTTCAGCGGCTGTGGGTGTAAATGCGGAGCTAATATCAGATAGATTACAAGACTGTGTTATTTATTACGACAGTCATAATTAAGGTTGTCCCTGTACCTGAATTCTAAATTCTGTAAAGACCGTCAAGTATATTGTTAGTTAGTTGAACTTAGAACTGTATACATATTTTATCTAGTTAATTGTTTTGCCGGTATTCTATAATAGGTCGAAATAGGATCCAAACAGATAGACGTGTTGAAGTGGAAATGGATTGGCCATATGATAGGCAATACTCAGAGAAATGGGGAAAAGTCACTATGGAATGGTACTCCATGGACGGGAAGTACATAGGTAGTGTACATACATAGTAGAAGACCACAGAATAGACGGGGAGAGGAAATAATGTACATTGTAGGACACTTTTGGAGAAGGAATAAACAATGGAAGCCTTTGCTTTACACCCTGAGCTAAGGGATATCCTTCAATTCTTTAATAAGGAACGAAGGACTGATTAGAAGTGTTTTGTGTTAAACAAAATCTGATGATTTGAGATTTACAGATTTCAAAGGCTAAGCAATTATTTTTATGGGAAGTTAATTAAATGTGAAACGATTTCAAAATAATTTTGTTAAAATCTAATTTAAATGTATTCGTGTGGCCTAACGCATGCCTAATTCGATTCGGATCACAGTCAAATTTTGCATAAATCTTATCATCTTACTAAATCAGTGATTACACCAATTATTTCATCCGGTCACTTCTCACCGGTGAGTAAGTGTAGGTTTAACGGAAACAAGACATTAAAGAGATTAATTTGCTTAAATTTTGTAAGCGATCGAGGACGTTTATTATATTATGTTTGTTGAGCAGTAGGTATATAATGAGGGAGGACCCGACGCCGACGTCACTTGGCCATTATCTCTCGATTACCAGCTGCCTTTATCAATATGAAAGTTGTAAAATTTGTAAGTAAAACGTGTAACTACATGATCGATGGTAATTAACTACATTTACAAATTTCCACGTACGTTTTTGTTTAAATTGCATATTATTCGACAAACGTAATGACGAAAGTATGAACCAAATTTTGTATGTTGCAAAAAGTCACTAGAATGGGTCCAGTTGCTTTAAGTGTACGATTATGTACAGAACAACATTTATGATTTTTACATGGAGACTGTTTTAAATCTCGAATTATAACGATATCATGTATAAATCAATTACACAATTTATTTGTCATCATTCTCAATAAATGTCCCGCCATGACATAGTTGTGTTGAGGTTTGAATCTGTTTACATTTTTTTACAGCTCATAATCGCTTGCGCCTTCGTGGCGTGCGTATTCGCTGAAACTCGTGAGCGGAGCTTCCTCAGCGGACTGCATTCTACCGTTGGTGTCTCCAGCGGCTACGGAGGAGCCTATGGTGGCTACGGAGATTATAACAAATATGGCAACACTGCGGGTGTCTACGGAGGCGGCTATGGAAGTGGATACAGCAGCTACGGTAGCTACGGCGGCTACTTCGAGGCCCCGAGCGTCATCAGCGTCGGCAAGGTGGTGGACGAAACGCAGGTTGTCAACGTACGCAAGATGGAGACGTTGCCGCGAGTGGTCGCCATTAATAAATTAGTGATCGCGCCCAGCCCCTCCGTCGGCTACATCGGCTACGGCAGCGGCGTCAGCTCTGGTTTCTCCATTTTCTCCAACCATCCCGGCCGCGCTGCCAACCCTGGTTACGGGTTCGGCTACGCTAGTGGTTGGTGGTGAAATCACATGTGATCCTATTGTATTCAAACTTGACAATTAATTGTATTCTTCCGTCTGACGGCTTAAAATATATCTATTCACATTGCATGTTGAAACTTAATTTTAATAGTTTTATTATAACTATCCGAAAAAAGATATTGTTCAAACTCTCTTTTGAGGTAAATTCAAAAGTAAAATTAAATAAATATAATGTTTTACTCATTTTTTAAGCACAAACTTGTAGCACGTTGTAAAGAAATTTTCGAGCTGTTTGTGTTAATTATTTTACTTTAATGCATCATTTTATGACAAAATGTTTGATGTTCGATATATTTTATTATTTTCCTTAAGTAACTTTACTTTAGTGGGCCCTGAAAATATATAATGGATATATTTCATACTTTTTACACTTAATTTACGCGCACGTATTCGAAGTGGGTAGAACCGCAACTGAAAACCTGAAAACTGATTTTCAATTAAAGGTAGGAGAATTAAAGTTCGACTGGGGAGGTACCACCACCGCCCTCATAATACGCCGTAACACATTACTTGTGTTTCGGTTGGAGAGGTTCGGTTGCCGGCTATAGTTTGAAGCGAAGCGATCATCTTAGTCCTCAGTAGCAACGTATCTACGTTCGAGTTCAGATGCGATTTCACTCGTGTTTGTAGTTGTACGTGGATGTCTATAGACAGCGAGTACTTAACATCAGGTGGTTTACATGCTCGTTTGCTATTCTTCTCGCAAAAAAAAAACTTAGAGAGAGAGAGAACACGCAACTGGTATATAGTTTGGCAATAAATATTTACATGGTTTTATTACGGATTAACCCAAGGAGTGGCCGCTAGAGCGATGAGCTCCACTCCTGGCGGCCTTGCGCTCACCGGCCGCGGCGGACGCGCCTTGAGCACTTCCTCACGACACGATGCGATCCTGAATCGCACGTACTGTCGATATCGCATCAGACGTGTGCCCTAGAAAATTATGGAAAATCGCAAATGTTTACTAATATAGAATTATTTAACAATATCGCTCATACACCTTTTCAACATTTAATATCGTGTACGTCTTGATAACCGACTATATTTTTTCAAATGTATGAAGGATCGCAAAGTTGGCTATTATCTCGTTACATGTGTGATTTCCTGTTCGGTAGTACAAAAATAAACAGTTTCAGTGACAGACAGAGACATCGTATGAAGAACGCGGACCGCATTCCCGTGCTGAATGGCGATCGAAATCCTTTGCGCGGGGTATGGACCAACTCTCTTGTCGTCAGCAGCGTATGCGTCAAATATCGTTATAAGTAAAGATTCTTAATCCCGTTCTCATTTGAATATCGGAAATAGTATATGCGAAACAGCCGCTTTGTCCATCCAAATCTGCATTCAGATCGATCATTCAATGTGTCGAAATTATAGAGTTAGTCATTCGGCGGTATAATTTCGACACGTAAGTGCCAGAAGTGCTGCTTGGGTAGATGTGATAATAGCTACGTGAGATTAGAGATGGCACACCGAGATACTTTGTACATTTCGACATGTCGTTTTATATAGTTTAATACGAAACGAGCAGTGTAGTTAGCTATAAAATTCCGGTTCTACATGCCGCGGGTTATTTTTATATTATACACGCAACCCTCGGGTAATAATTTATATTTACTTACATTATTTTTCTTTCATATTTACATCCAGTCAGTACCTAGCACAAAAATAACAATTAGATACATCTTCTTCAAATGACGACTGAATCACTATATTGAATTTAATTACTCGTATTTAATTCCTCGCCCAATTTACAAAAAAAAACTTAACTTATTATGCACCAAGACTTTCCTCAGGAAACAGTCTACCTGTTGTTGAAAACTGTGTGGAAATCCTTCCAGAAGTTTTTGTGTCTATCATGAACAGAGAGACGCGACGGGCCATTTTGTTCAATAATATTTAGTGACAAGTAGCAAACGAGCGTGCAGACCAGAACGAGGTGATGAGTGTTCACTGTCGCTGACAAACAAAGTATACACTGTACATGATTTTTTCACACATGAATAAAGTACAATAAAAGTGCTACTTTAATTATAGACGCAAATAACATGATAAAAGATTGGCGCGTACATTAATAATAAATTAAATAAGTAAGATAGAGATTAGTTTAAGATAAATAAGTTTGATTACAATTACATTCAATTAATATTTCACCAAATTACAATACTTATCACAAATATTTTATTAACACTAATAACATTAAAGTTAACACTAAACTATAAACATCAATGAATTTTAATTTAAATTTTTAATGAATTTTATGTAATAAATTGTATTTAAAACTGGAAATTATATAGCTTATTCTCCTATTACTTGACTTACATCATGTTTAAACTATATTTACATATACTTTTAGCGATCTGTAAATAACTTTTAATTACACTTAAGCTGTGACTCGACTCTTCATACAAGAATCGAGTCACGGTGGATTATGAGGGCGGCAGACGTCCTTGATAGCCTATCTTGTCTTTGGTAAGCAGTCCATTGTTTGTAGTGGTAGCCATTAATAGAAACACGAGTACAATGAACTTTTTCATATACTGCTTGACGCTGAAGTCGCGCCCCGCAAACAATATTTGTACTCTTAACATACAATAAATGCAAAAGACTAGTTTAGCTAACATCTGTTACCATTGTCCTAAATTACGGGTTAAAGTATTTAGTAGGTTGGTAATACTCCGTTATGTGTGTCGTTATTATAGTCGCTAATCTTCATTTGTCATTGTTACTGAAATGCCGGTAAAGGGTGTCCCATCTCTTCGCGACATTGTCAGTCTATGAAGAGACGTTTCATGTTTTATTTTCGAAGTAGCCATGAATCATATTCTACGTTTGTATTGCCAAATAGATACGATAACGATGGGTACTTGTATAACAGAATAATTAATGTGAACTTAGAATCCTGTGACTTTGCAGATAGGTCTATCATGTAAAGTAAGTTACTACTAAGAATTTTGAAAATTTTACCACTAAGGGGGTTTAATAGAAAATGAGATGGTGTATGATTTTTATATTCTTTTTTAAGATTTGCCATAATGTATAGTAACATACATTTATGCGTAAACAAAGCCGCGGGCAAAAATAAGTTAATTTTAAAGTTAAGTTCGGAAATGTCGAACATTGCATGATGGTGTAACGCACGATTATGATCGTTATTTGCAAATTATAATCAGCAATGAAATTATTGGTTTATGGCGCGACGTCATGCTTGTCTGTACAGGGCGCTAAACTCAATTGGTTGTTCGTTTATTAGGTGGCTTTTTAATATGGCTAATAATAGAATATGTATTGTTATGTAAATTGCTATACTCATAGAAAGAATGAAACAATTATTTAGTTATACAACGCTTCTGCCACTCTAACATATGATGGATGCTGAAAAAGATAGAAATAGAATTAGCAAAGTATTTTTTTTTCAGTTGTATTAACTTCTTGTTTGACAAATTCTTACTGTATGTTCTTAACTGAATATTCGTAATAATACATGTAGTTATTACAGGATTGTTATTATCTCATTACAATAAACCGAATAGTTTCACATCAAGTGGAAGTGTGGGGGTAGGTTGTAAGAGCCAAACACGCCGTCAGACACGTTAAGCGATTATGCATCGGACCTGCTCACAAAATGTCGTGGAAATGTCACCTAGGGCTGACTGTTTTCCAAGACGTTTGTTTGCTACTGTGATTGATTTCATGTGAAGTACCTACACACTGCCTTTTATGGACACCTTTAACCAAAATGTAAATAACAGTAAAAGTGGAATTCTAAGAGAATTTAACTATCCTTAAATCTTTTTCTTATAAGAAGTTTCTTTCGCAGACTCTTCTCCAAAACGAAACACCTTACGAGTCGGTGGTAGTTTTGTTGACGTTCAAAAAGAGTTCTGTAAAGAATCTACTTTGAATAAAAATATTTTGATTTCGATTTTTTGATTTTAAATCAGAAATGAGGGGTGCAAACATTGCTGCTAGAACACTTATTTTTTTCTATGTTATAATCATAAATACACATTTTTTTATAAATATATTTATTTTATAAGTACCAACACCATCCTCATAATCCGTCATGATGTAACCCTTATGTCTCGGTTAGAAATATGTGGATGCAGACTACATTTACGACAGTGGCTGTGGAATTTTGGTAAAGGGGAGTTCTTATGCCTGGGGTGCGGCCGTGCTTCGGATGTCTTATTTCTGAGTTTGTATATACACAAGACATTTAGAAAACTTCGATAGCTTGATTCAGGATCGTGTGGCGCCATCTCTTGTCCAGTAGCGGAAAGTCGCCACAGTGGCGACCAACTCAGTGATCAGGAGTAGTAACGTACCACCTCTAATTGGACTTTAGACCTGTTTGAGGTTGCATGTTGCATGTTTATTTGCTACTTACTATATCAATTTAACAAATAACGTAATAAATACCAAATGAGTCATTGGTGTTCATTGCAGCCCATAGACGTTCTGACATCCTATCATCATCAACACGACATCATAATCTGAAGTCCTATCTGAGTTCGTCAACGCCGGCGATCTATTGCCACTGCGAAGGACTAAGATGGTAGTTACTCCATTCGAAACACACATTGTATTTTTATTTGTGGAAATTAAAATAGAAATGCAAATCTCCAGCCCTAATAAATAAAGTGGATAATACGTGGCTTTAGGATTACCTCCACTAACGGAGTACGCTATTGTTCATGTTGCAGAAACCGCCTGCGAGCCGGCCGAACCACGATAATGGTAGGATTTCAAATGTTATATTATCATAATAATAGAGTTGCGCTATCAGCTTAAAGTAACCATTTATTTTAATAGGATTAAAATCGCGAAATTATACAATAACAATAATAATAAATATTTTAAATGTGGGACCACTTTAGTTACACCGGGTACCTCCCTCCACCGCCGCCCTCTTAATCCGCCGTAAAGCATTACTTGTGTTTCGGTTGTAGAGGTGCGTTTGCCGGTTACAATTTGAAGCGAGCGACCTAAATGATGTCCTGATGATTATGTTAGGATATCAGAATGTCAAAAGGCCGCAGTGACCATTAAATTATAGGTATCATGCGTGCTCTTTTGATACTCTTTTCACATAAAAATGAAAGTTGAACCGTCCTTTGACATGCGTATTTATTGATTTATGCGTGTTAAGGTCGTATAAATTTGGCAATAATATTTGTATTTTAGCCTGTTAATATCAATTCAGAGCAAATGTTATCAGTACCCAATTTTCAAGTACGAGATACGTATATTCTAGAAGGTTCATTGTTTACCATTTTATTTCAATGGCCATTGCGGTAACATTACCTCGATAGAAAACGAAGATAATTTATTGCGCTTACTTCGAAAACAAAAACAATTTGTTATGCGTATATATACTATACGCAACCTACATTTGTTTTAATGATCAACAATCAACTAGTTGATACCGGCGACTTCGTTTGCGTTGTTTATTATATTACACTGCACCGCTTGCCCCACTATTCCGCGGCAACAATAAACATGTCGCTGATCGCGTAGAGTTTATAAAAATCATACTTTCTTAAAACTTCAACTTCATATTAAAAAAGAAGTCGTATTTTTTTAGATTAAGTGTTTAGGAAGTAAAACTAAAAACTATCTAAGTCAATCCAGTACATTTTATTATTTGACGGGTGCTCACGATTTTCGATTTTTACTGGTCGATATTTTTAACCAGTTACATGGCTCATGTGCATTATAAATGTACGGTACATAGTAAAACGTAACTATTATACGTTATATAAATCATATTAAGTAGTATTTTTGCGCGATGCGCGCACAACTGCAGACCTCTATCATTTATCTATATAGATAATAAGTTGTACAGATAAAATGTGATGCTGTAAGAAGAACAGTGCGTTAATATAATTACACAATACGATTTATAATGCGGCGTTTCTCACGGTACTTAATATTTGTTGTTTGTAAGAAAATTAAGTATTTTAACAAGAATTACCTTTTAAGTCACAATGCATTGTAAAGGTGTTCAGTTGCAATATTATGTAAAAGATATCATACAACTGCATTCTTGCCATCGACTTGATTGCATATTTTTTTTTCAAGTAGATTTAGCGTGCGAGATTTATTTAATCGAATAAAGCGCATATTTCAAAAAAATATTATTTGTGCGATCACGTATGACGTAGTTTTTATTGGTCTATTGGACCGGTTTTAATAACTGGATTGATAAATGCAATAGATAGCATGCAATGCAATGAGTCAGCGGCCGGAGAAGGATTCTTGGCAGGGAAAGGGCAGCGGAGGAGGCTGAGCAGTAGACGGCCGCGCACTGTCGCAACTCTACACATGGTCGTTGACATCGAGTTAGAAAAAATGATATTCGATGCGTCAGTGTTACAGGTCATTTAAATAATTTTATACACAATAAGAGCAAAAGAGCAATCAGACCATCTCATAATAAAATTGTCGTTGCAGTCCGAGGACATCCAAATACAATTTTAAGCAGTACTGAAATGTCTGCGGTTGCACGTAGATGCGTTTCTACCGCTGAGAAGTATGATGGTCGCCACACTTCTGTTGCATACGTTAGTTAGTAACAGAAACATCACCTTATAATACTTGGATACTTGCATTTTTTTCACGCGAGGGTTTCGTGGATGTTCGTTACATGTTTACATTTTTTTGGTGGACGAAGATATCGTACCACCGTTTGCTATTTTAATCAATTATGTACTGAACTAATACTATTCAATGTTGATAATTGCATTCATAAATTCATAATTGATAAACTAATAATGAGAAAGTTTATTGAGAGACCCAGAGATCAACGCACAGGCGAAATCTCTGAACTTTTGCAGATATGGTTGCAATGCGAATGAAGTCATACGAGATACAGCTTGATGGGTTACTTCATGCGAGTGCTGAGTAACGTCTCAAAGTATCGAGTGTCCAGCGTGACGGACACTGGTTGCTTCAGTAACACATGTATGTGGTTACACAGTTCGACGTTACTCTTCACCTGTGCCAGCCCACCATCACCTACCAATATATATCCATTCATGCATTTACACACAATAACTGACAACCACAAACACCAAGCATAATGATTTCAAAAGAATTTTAAATATTTTTATATAAAATAAAAGGCGTTACATGTAATGAGTAATCAATTTTTATTATTAGATTGAGAAGAGTATTGACATTATTGTACTATCACAGAATTAGGTTAAAGCGCCTGTGGAAGGAGCTTCAGCCAATGTGCTCCTCACCATCATTATTTTTGTACAAAATGGAACACATTGAATAAATTTAAATTTACACCATATAAATATGATTTATATTACACAGAACGTATCGTGAAGATATAACGGCCAGTTGCGCGTACACGTGTGAACAAATACGTGAATGTGATGTTTATCATATTAATAAGGTGTGTCTTGATTTCATAAAAAATATGTTTATAGAGAAGGTAAAAGATTGATAGATATATACAATTCTATATGTAATAACCTGTGGCACTTTACACGTAGCATTAAAGTTATGAAGAGTTTTACTATAAGCATAGTATTCATGCTCATGTTTCGTGTTTTATAAGTGTTGGTTGTGAATTGTAATCGTCAACAACTGTTGCCGTAAAATGTTATAAGATACTATAAAGTACGTAGCAACTGACGTCATTCTATCATTCACCAGTGCTGTCTACCACCAGCCGCCGTAGCCGCCGGACCAGCCCTTGTTCCAGCCCCCGTAGCCGCCGTAGCCGCCCGACCAACCCTTGTTCCAGCCGCCGCCGTAGCCACCGTAGCCGCCGTACGAGGGTGCGTAGACGACCCGAGACACCACGGGACGGTACGAGTAGGACGGGCTCCAGCCGTGGCCGCCGCCGATGAAGCCGGCCGACGCCACGCCCAGCGCTACGGCCATCAGAATAAATGTCACCTGGAAACAAGGAGAGAAATGCTATCTTTGATCAATAATGGAAGGCTATTGTTATTTTGCTTCAGATCTTCTTATTTTCTTATTATAAATTATACCAAATTTTCCACGTATCATAGTGACATCGCGGGGCCCAGAATTTATCTTCGACTACAAGAGAAACGAATCATTATAATTTTTATAGTAAATATAGTAAACAGTGTGAATCTTTACAATATGTAAAATACAATTGACGAAACAATCGTTTAAACGATTATACTACTGTAAAGTTTAGCTTAACAGTTAAATTATGATAATCTGATAGTTAAAAACGATACATAATACATTTACGCAACTTGGTTAATGCACGTAAAATTATTTTGAAATTGGTAATTATCGATTAAATATGACAGTAATAAAATTATATATATAGAAGTATAATTTAATTTATTTCCAATGATACTCGTTACTCAATAAATAACTCTAAGGTTTTTAAAAATATTACTGTATATTTTAATAAAAGTGGAAATACTTACGAAGAACTTCATTTTTCTTGTAGTAGTCTGCTTCGGATGCAGAGTGAGTATGTAGCAAGGAGCGATCCTCAGGTTTATATATGGTCCTCCCTCGCCGGCTGCGTGTGACGTAGCCTAGGTGACGATGCCCTACACGCCAGCTAGACAACGCGCTGCAACATTGGACCAGTCGGATAACATTCGGAATAATTTTAGTCTGTGACGTGCTGGATGCGAGGACGAGCCTCTCCCACATTTGGAACTCGAACACGGAATAACTTTTCTTTTAAAATTATAATTTCGTATACATTTTTCGTTAGTCTCATTTTAAAGCAGTTACTTTGCTACTAAAAGTGGCAATGTATATTGATATAACTCAAATTTATTTGTAAACTAGTTTTGTTCAAAATCGTAAATGTTGCGTGGGGTTATGTGGAATGTGGATTACGTCGGGTCATCGAATTAATAACAAATGAATGTATTATTTTCTGATTTACTTGACACTTAAAGCCTTGTACGGCCGGGTTAAGGCAAAACCATTGATAATTATAGGATGATCTTCGCTTTAGATTATTGGCTGCAGCACGGGTGAAGCGTGTAAATCAATAACATAGTACTGAATTACACATGTATATATAAAAAAAAATCTAATCGTCATTTGAATGCTTCTGCGCTGCGAATATGGACTCCGCACTACGTGGAAATTCTTAAAAAAATAATGTAGTATTGAAATTGCGTCTACATTTGTCGCAAAAACCACGCTGCAACGCATTAATAGTCTGTGTCATTACACTCTACAAATCAAATCACTTGAATGGAGGCCCTACTGTAAAGTAGAAATCAATGCCAGAAACGTTTTCAGGAGATGTAATTTCAAAGGAGAGTTCAATCACCTTTGAACATGTAGTACATAATCAGTAGGACCGTCAGTTCGACATGGACGTCTAGAAAAATCAACGGTGCGCGGTGGTGTGGCGCAATGATGCGTCCCGCAGTAGCCGCGGTAGTATGGGACCGGTATTGAATATTTTGAATTTACTCCTCTACTATATCGGGGATCAGACTCAAATTATTATATCATGCTTTAACAAACGCATCAGACAAGCTTCTTCGTGTAATATCCTAAATCTTTGATGTTGGGTATTGGCGCTGCAGTGTAGTGCTGCTGAGTTCTAGTTCCAAGCAAGAGCAATGGGTTCCAGATTGCTCTCGGACCAGACAGATTGTAGTGTGACACATATTGAATACATACATATGTCTGAATAATAATTTAGATATCTATTTTGAATCTGGGTATTCGTCTTGTATCTATGTATTTGTCCATTTTTTTTTTCATGGCACCGACAACACGGGGGACATAAGCATAGATGTATGGGATTATATATAGTATTAGTCATTTAAAATACTACTTATCTATTCCATATTTTATTACATTTTACTGTAATATAATTCTGGATAAAAAATCCAAATTACAACTTTCATGATTTATATCATTACAGCGTTAGATAAATGGTTTTAGAAGTTCACAATCAGTTTTCAATTTAACTGCATCTAATTTGCGTCTAAAGTTGGCCTTGCGGAAAATTTGTTAATATTATTAATATCCTAAATATGTAAAATACTGCGTTGAAAAAGCAAATTTCAATTTACCTTTAAAATATTAGCTGGAACAACATGGCCGTGATTTGGAACGAATGGATTTCGTAATCTTCAGCTGTTTTGGCCGCTGTAGGGCTGGTTTCTGCTTACATCGAGACGGGAGTAAACCATAGGTCTACACGGCGGTCTATCTCACATTGGTATACTTTACACACTTATAAGAATATTATATCTAATTATTCCATATGTTGTTAAAACAAGTAACAAGTGGGTAATGAAATTGGACTTGAGCGGCTGATGACGTCAGGGTGACGTTTCAGAATTGACCTAAAGAGAACGTAAACAAATATATAAATTTTTTTAATGGACATATTGACCTTTTAAATTAACAACTGTAGCCTCGTGTAACCTGAAATTTGATCAGATGACGGTAATCATAGAAGATTAGTAATATTTCAAACCAATGTTTGGAGCTGACAAGAGCCGGCAGCTTGTCATTATTGCATTTTTAGTATTGATGGATTGACTGCCGATGTCTTGCTAGCACATCGATCGATACATCATGCGGGTTAAGTTTATAAATAAGAGTTTCATAGCGATTGCTACTATATTTTAACTACTAATCTCATGAATATATACAGCTGTTAGTAATAAATCAGTAAGCAAAATCACATTATAGATAAGTTTTATAAATATAACAGTTTCAACGCTCATGGGCTCACACTAAGATTTCCTTTGTCATGGGTACTATGGAAATATATACCTACATAAATACAGACTTAAACAACCACACCTTAAACAGTAAACGTAATTCTTCATTAAGATGCCCGCCTCTATGAATTCTAATCCGGAACAAAAATGTGCTTTTTGAAGTGCGAGTTTTTCATATAAATAAGTAATTAAGTAAGAACTCCGAATTTGCATAAATAATCAAACAAAATATAACTACTAACAACTCAACATTAATTATAATAAAAGTTTATTTATTGTGCAAATGAGCAATTGGAATATGGCAATACTTATGAGATTAATTATTATCGACAATTGAATGTTATTTGTGTACATCATTTAATCTCCCATAAGTGTGACAAGAAGCACGGCGGTGGGTAATGAACTGCGGAGTTGCTGCATTAGCGACGGTGTTCCGCGACAAATTATGCTGTCGTCGGTAAAATTAATTGCTTTTTAATAGGTGACAATGAGGTCGGCGCGGGCCTCGTTATGTCATGTAGTGTCGCGTTTTATGGTCAAGGGCATTATTGAAATAATGCATACATTACCATCACCAAATATTCTTGACCGGCGATATTAATTTAATGGGATGGAAATATATCATTTTTAGAAACATAACAATGACGCGTAAATTTCATAAAGACTTCTACTATTTATTTACATAATTATTCAACATATAAGAATGATTATCTTAATATCAATCATAATAAAAGCCTACCTTAAAGTATCATCCTTACCTATGCGCTATGTTGCAAAGAACGCTGGCAGCATACAATAAAACTAAGTTAAAATATTTTGAACTTCTTATAAAGTTATATTTAAGTATTAATCACATTTTACTATGTAACGGGGAACCCACGATCAATAAATTTAATTATTTCAAATTGCTGTTATATATTTTATATTGGCAAAAAAAGGTATACGAACAAGATGTAGGGTAGAAGATTAATCAATCAGTAACACCCCTCGCTACCGCAGTTTAGCCAAGACCACGCCACGAGTTATGGAACTTGTTCGAATTATCGGCAATTTAAAGTAGTTGATCGTCATCAATATTCCGTGAATGTAAAATCATATAAGTTTAAAATCATATTAATGACATTTCTGTGCAAGCTGACTTTTTTATTTGAGAAGAGAAGCAAACGAGCATGCAGGCCACCTGACGGTAAGTTATCGCAGCCCATAGACATCCATGTACAATACCAAACATGACAGAAATCCTATCTGAGCTCGAACATAGATGCGTTGCTACTCCTGAGATGGTCGCTTCGCTTCAAAGTGTAGCCGGCAACCGCATCTCTCTGACCGAAACACAAGTAATGCTTTATGGTGGACTATGAGGGCGGAGGTGGTACTTCCCCGGTCGAACTATAGTTTTCCCATCTGTAAGACTTACTAAAATAAGATAGTTTTGCTTCAATCAAGTGCTGTTCTCACACCTGATTGTCACAAAAGAAAGTCCCGGGGCCAGCGCCGTTGTCGAGGAAAGCTTTAAGTTGATAAGTATGTAGCATATTATTATAGACATAGTTTCAACATGAGTGATACGAATCTTCTGCTGTACAAACATCTTTAGAAAGTTGGTACTTTAAAAGGTTGTACAAAGTTCAGCCGGATAGAGTAATCCTTGTGTGTTTGGTTGGAGAGGTTTGCGCTATATTTAAAAATAATGCGTCCATTTTAATTCTTAGGAGAAGTAACGCATGAGGTCAGATAGGATTTTAGTTCTGTTTGAGATTATGTGGACGTCCATGGGCTGCAGTGACCACTTAACGTCAGGTGAGCTGCATACTCGTTTGCTACCGTTCAAATATAAATAAAACCTGTACTTGGGGAAGCCCGGAGAATTAAGCAGAATATAATTATTTTTAATGTTGTGCATTATTTATATGCTTATCGTGACTTTTGCACTATGCGAGCAGACATTTTTAAAGACATTCTTATTATTTCCTGTTTACACGGAGGTTTGTAAATGTACCAGATTGTATCATTTTGTTCTCATAAAATGTGGGTGGCCTCAAATCATAAATCGGAACTGCGTTGCTGAGAAGAATGGGTCGACATCTTTGTATATAAATTAAGTTGATGTGTCTGTCTGTAATATTTTTGCTTTTAATATGCTTCAATTGTTCACAAGACATGGAAATAAAAATCTGCTGTTCAAATTTGCAATCATTTATCTATTTGACAAGAGTTTCGGGAGGTAACGGGGTAGCAAATTTTGTACCCTTAAATATTTTTCCCATAATATTAAGGGAAGGTAAACACACAGGGCTATAAACACAAACACAAGTTAGTGTTCAATTTCAAGTAGTTTTAGTTTTCAATGGGAAGACTCTTGTCATACATAAACGTATCTGTAACTGGACTTTATTGGAATGATTTAATGTTTTGTAAAACAATGTGTAGCTTTACAAGAATGCTTTGAACCGAATTATTTAATAATGTGTCCGTTGCGTTCCGCGCAGATGCGACACCTGCGAGTCTGTTGCGCAACGGTCATCGCCATTGAGTAAATGTTTGAATTTATTAGTGTATCGTCTTCGAGAATTCAAATTACATTTATAACAAGGCCGTATTTTGATCGATCAAGTTTTATGTTGTTTATCAATTGCCTGTTGTAAATGAGCCAATATTTTATCATTGAGCGGATGAGGTGTTAGCCTACATTATTATAGTATATAAAACATTGACGGTTCATAGTTAATTTATGGCACACTTAACGATACACTCTTTGTGGAAAATCCGATTAATAATTACATACTATTTTTATTATCGTAGTATTATAACCTATAATTATATACCTTCTGGCGGAATTAACAGATCATTCTTGAACTTTTGTGATGGGAACCAGAGGTTTAATGTCTGTTAACACGCTATACCGCAATGGTTGTGCGTTTTGTGCGTTTCATATACAGGAAATGGAATAAATGAGCTATATTGGCAACAGAACAACTTTATTTGGCATACATTAATTAAGGCCTACTACCAGCCGCTGGCGTATCTGGGGGCAGCTACGTATCTGATGTCGTGGACGACTGGGGCTTTGATGATGACCGTAGGGGCATGGGAGTGGGCGCTCAGCAAAGGAGCGGTGTGGTGAGCGTAGCTGGATAGGTACGGGGAAGAGTGGTAGCTGATTGGGGCGGCAAGAGCGGGAGCAGCATGCAGAGCGGGAGCAGCGTGAATAGCAGGAGCAATGCGGAGTGCCGGAGCTGCGAGGTGATTGGACAGTAGAGGGGCAGAGAGGAGCGCGGGAGAGCTAAGGAGCGGTGCAGAGTGCAGTGCGCTGGAGCCGAGGAGCGGCGCGGAGTGTAATGCGCTGGAGCCGAGGAGCGGCGCGGAGTGCAGTGCGCTGGAGCTGAGGAGCGGCGCGGAGTGCAGTGCGCTGGAGCTGAGGAGCGGCGTGGCGTGCAGTGGAGCGTGCAGGGAGGTGGATGGCGAGAGAAGCCCGCCGGGCTCGCCAAAGATGCCGCGCTTGTCACGCGACGCGCATGCCGCGGCCGCCAGCAACAAGGTGCAAACCTATACACGATAAAATTTAGATCATCATTAACATCATCTTTTGGTATAAGTTAAAGAACAAAAAGGAGTCAATTTTCAGTTCAGTTAGAACTGAAATATTTGATGAATGAATGACGCATAAATGCAAACACAATTTTAATGTGATTTTTGGATTTAAACTGCATAAGTGCTTTGACTCAAATGTTAGATGAATTGTGTTACGCATATACTCGTACATAACTGACATGTCAAACATACATATAGAGTGCAGAGGATAATGTTTTGGTAAAATACTATTATCTTACATAAACTTAAAATGGCATTCAAACCCATGACCCACAAACATAAATAACTGTAACCTAACAAAAAGGTTAAGTTTGATCGGTGATCGTTCTATGATCACAGTACATAAACAAAAATATTTTAATATTCATAATATTAGTTCTTTCCTGTGAAGTGTAAAGTTATTTGAATATGCATACGATGGAATTTAATGTTGTAAGGGTTTGTTTGGCAAACGGCCACGAGTGCGCCTCTCGTCTTCTGCTTAATGTAGTACGATTGTAGTTTGTTATGTAAAACCGAATTGGTTCAATATTTGGGTCATAGTCAATTTTGAATTAAAATATACGAATTTTTAATTTACGTAAGAATCAATTCTTTATTTATCGTTTTCCTACGTAGAGTTTCTTTAAATATTTTTTACGGATTTAAAATGAAAGTAATATTGGAGGTCAATAAGTTAAGTCGTCTATTATCAACTATAAAAAAGCTGCAATGATTTTTTGTATATTTTATGAACTTGAACATAAATCTATCTTTTCAAACGGTAAAAAACGATCAAATGAAATATACATTTTCACACATGTTGAACGAACTAGCTGCCTTGATTTAGTAATTTCTTTGAAACAAGTAGCTCAATGTCAGCCCAAGCGTCAAATTTGGATGATTGCGTAAAGATATTCATAAGCTTGTTATATATTAATAAAAAAGCATGTTAACATACTGGCTGTCCGTCGTCCGTTTACGGTAGTGCATTATCTTGTGCGAGCAATATAATTAGTGACGAAAATATTTATAGAAATAATTTAATTTTTACACATACGTGTGATTAGTGCGACACACTCAGTACGTAAAAGGACATCTCGGTAAAACATAGTAGTCGTAGTGCTTCTGCGCTGTGCAATAAATATATTGAATTTAATGTTTTTTACAAATCGTTCTTAATGTATTCGTTGATAATTTTCGTAATTATTGAAATTATTTCATAAATTATTGACTTGAAGATGGCTAAATCATCTGCATCTGCAAATCTGCTGTCGTAATCACACTACAAATTGATGACATTCTTCTTTATTTAACAAAACTCCTCGTAATAAAATGGAAAACGTTATCTATAATTTAATAAAATTCTTCCTAATAAATTAAGAGCAAATGAAACTATTTTCTGTGCACATCCAAAAAAATAATGCTGCGGAGTAAGAATGTAAGAATTTAATATGACCAAGTGACTCCACCTTTCAGAACAGGGCGCAGCATCCGTATTTACGCTGCGACGATTTGGAGGAAGGATGAATGCGGAGACCTTCAAGTTTTAAGTCGCAAATGACCCTTTATCTCTATATTTAATAAGTTTCATTTTTTAATTTCAATTACGTATTTAATTAAAGATTTAAGTAAAAAGGTGGAATGCAATTTATTGCTTTGGCGGCATTAAACTTAAAGTTAATATTTTGCCTGGATATGTATTCATATTGCATGTCGTCAGTTTTAAAAGTATTTTGCAATTTACATTAAATATATTAATTCCTAAAGTATATTGAATAGACAAAACTTATACAAAAAATGTCATTTTAGAAAAAGATAATAAAGAGTGAAACTTACGAAGAATTTCATGATGATATTGTTTACAGCGGAAGAGGGCCGATGTGTGATGACTGTAGCCAAACTTGGCTATTTATACTGTTAGTCCAGTCCGTAGTGATTTGCATAAAGGGTTGAGCAAGTGCCCTTAGAGGTCTGATTTATAGCGTCCCATCACACCTGACGAAATTGTCAACTAGTTAATATCGGAGCTTGGAGATAGCTAATCGTATCAAACAACAACTACGAAAGACAAATCAGTACCCAATTCCTCTTTAAAAGTAAATTGGTGCTTCAAATAAATGTATTTTCATATTGTGGAAGGAATTGTTATAATGTAAAGTCGACACAATTCATTCTTGTAGCGTTTAATGGTCCAAAGAAATAATAATAATAATAATATTATTAGTGAAAGTCAAAATATGGAATTACATTCCATATTTTGACTTTCACATTAAGTATAAATAAAAATCATTAATAATTTGTCATATGTGCTTATATTCAACAGTTTCGACGACTCATACACGATAGAAAACTTGTATACAGATCAATTAAGTAATAGACGGTAAATTAAGCTTGAATTGTAGTAGATAATGATCCAATGTATTCAAGTCAGTACAGTACAGTGAGAAGAGTATCAAACGAGCATGCAAACCACCTGATGTTATGAATTCGCAGGCCACCACCACCATAACCACAAATGTGACTGCAATCATATCTGAGCTCGAAGGTAGATACGATACTACTCCTGACTAAGATGATCGTTTCGCTTCAAACTGTAGCCGGCAACCGCACCTCTCCAACCGAAACACAAGTAATACTTTACATCGGATTATGAGGGCAGCAGTGGTACCTCCCTAGTCGAACAATGGTTTTCCCACCTTTAAATGCGATAACTCCGTTTTAAGTTAAGGAGTAAGGCACTTTGTAGGCTGACGTGGTTGCAGCGTCAAACCAAGAAAAATGCAGTGTCATCGGATTGGCTTAATAAAACAATTTTGACTTTTGCCAGTCAAATGGGATTATACTTAAAACCACTTATATGAAGGAAATACATCGCCTGCTAATTTTTAAAAGATAGAATAGATACTTATTAAACACCACCATTAGTTATAACCACCGCAATGGAACTTTCCTTAAAAACTGTAATCAAATCGATTATCCCGTTTGAGAGATATACTAAAAACTGTGTAATAGATAGACATCGGCTTCAAACTTAAAATAACATTTTTACAGTATTCGGGCTAATTAAAAGAGAGCTGTATTACATTTTATATGAATACTGAAAAAACATTTGTTTGACATTAAATATAATGTTTTGTTCAATAGCTTACAAACATAAAGGAAGTATTATTGAATAACAAAATTATTAAAGCGAAAAGAAACGGATAAATGGGTTCAATCCCTCAGCGACTCAGACTGATCTGCGATATGGTTTCAAAAGAAGGTTGCATTTCTCAATGGTGGACACGGCAAGTTCAACATATTCATCAATATTCACTCACAGGCTCATTAATGTCATGAAAGTTTAACTCTGCTTTAAATTTACGATCTGTTAGTGTACTCGTACTTGCATATGTTGGTTAAGAGAAGCTAGCAGTGAAACGTAACATTTCTGTTTAAATATTATATGAAAATTGTATACAATTAATAATTACGCATTTTATAAATATATGTATGTAATTTACATTGTTTTTTGTTAAGAAACACCGTTAAGAACTCCGTTTTGGGGCGAAACACGTGTTGGTACTAATATGTATAATGGTATATATTTTTAATCACTTCACGTTTTCCTATCCGGGAGGGAAGGTGGGCATAGTGCATGCTTTGAAATATATACCATTATACATTGTGGGGGCGGATTGTTGCAAAGTAATTTTAATAA
>DWON01001617.1:0-23651 GCA_018251015.1 Phocides pigmalion okeechobee
GGACTCATTTAAAAAGAGTGCCGAGAGTTTTTTTCCGCCGGCTTTTTTCTCCCGGTCTACCTTAACCAACGGGGCGCTCAAAGCCGATGTACTAATTTTACATTGTACCCTTGACGTTCATTAAGTGTATGTAAGTAAGGTATTTACAATGAAGTAAAATATTTGAATTTGAATTATAATATAAACCTAATATTACAACTTAATATTATAAAATATTAATATTATAAAATATACCGAGAAACCAAGAAATCAATGCGACAAATTGCCTTCATCTCATTTGGCCGGGTCAAACATCTTAACATATGACGGCAAATCCTTAGTGGGCACAAATAAATACGCTATTCCTTGGGTATTATATTTCAGTGATCCCAGTATTAAGATATGGAAGGGTCAGCAATAGATCGGCCTCAGGACACCGTAATTCCCGACCCAATTGATATGAGATGAAAGTTTTATTGTTTTATCTGCTCTTTCAAATACTTCGGTTTCAATAACTCCAATATGAAAACAGTTACAAGAAAGATTACTTATGATGTACGTGAATTTACCCGTTAGTATTTTTAAAGTGAAAAACTTTTTTAATAAGGTAAGCGTTTTAGTCGGATAGACTGTTATAAGTTAACAGTATGATATTATATTTTTTCTTGATTCTACGATTAATTTTAAAATAAAATCTATTCTTTAAATTATATTCACATTCTTGTCTTGTTTTAGTATCTTATGATGTAAGTAAGTAATCTCATATCTTAAAAATATCTATTTTAAACTTCATTATTGTTATAATAACGTTAATTGTGGAGTTTATTCAAACGTGTATATAATTACACAAGCATTTTAATCCGTCCGAATTATCTTTATCATAGAGATTACGTTCGATAATCTCATAAAATATGTACAAAATTGTGGTAAGCACTCATTGTGCACTGAACGTCGTTTATGTAGATTATCTAGGTATATATTGATGATAAAAGCCTTCGTCTTCATTTTCGTTTTCACATTTCTCAAAAGAACTTCTTAATCTTAGATTTTATTTCCATACTTCGTTATATGCACCGCTAATGTTTTTTTAAACTCCTGCCTTTTTTATACTTTTTTCTTAAATCCTATTTTTTATGTAGCCAGTGTCAGATCATCATAAAAATAACAAAAAATGTATTTAATTAAATTAAACATTTCAACGAATTACATAAATATATTTATTGTTTATGTTTATATAATTCATTTTCAAATAATATTATCACATCTTAATATAATTAGTAGTTATGACATCGAAAGATAGCATAATATTATTTCTAACCGAATTAAAATTTTCTTTGCGTCTTTAGCACGATTCATATGAATCGCCTCTTTTCTCTCGTTGCTGATTTTTAAACACTTGTCTATGTAGTCTACGCGTAAGCTAGGCATATAATATATACACTAATGCATATGCGTTTGCATCGTACACAAATGCGTTTCATTATGCATTGTACACGAATCCATATGCGTTTGGATTGTACATTTATGTTCAATCGGTCTTCGGGTTTAAAGGTGGGAGAACTATCGTTCGACCGAAGAGGTACCACCGCCGCCTTCATAATTCGCCGCAAAACATTACTTGTGTTTCGGTTGGAGAGGTGTGGTAGCCGGCTCTACACTTTGAAGCGAATTGACCATTTTGGTCATCCAGAGTGGCAACGTATCTACGTTCGGGCTCGGATGGGATTTCAATCGTGTTTGTGATTGTACGGGGATGTGTATGGGCTGCGACTACTTTACATAAGGTAATTTGCATGCTTGTTTGCTGCTCGTCTCATGTATGAAACCCTCAGCTTTGCCCTACACTTGCCTGTCAATGAGGAATAAAAAGGTGATCATTTATTGAAAAATAATTACATCATTTAAATTAAATTTCTGAATACGAGTGCTTCTAACAACATAACTTCTACGTCTTGTACTTAAGTGGCGATATAATCTCCGCAGTCCATCTCAAAATGGACGCTGCAATCCGAAATCTTCGGGAAATAGCTACGGAACAGTTTAAGTCTAAGTAAGTGGCGTTCGGCGGCCGAAGATTTGCGGAGCGGCTCTAATGGGCTTTATCCTTATTTATTGAACTTCGACCAAAATGCTGCAGTACAAATTTAAAAATGTTTTCCTCTGGAGCGTCCGTGAGTTGTAAACTTTAGTATTACCAGCGTAAACGGTAATGGAATAATGTAAAACAGTATTTGTAGTCTACTATTTTATTACCTACAAGGCAAAACGAATAAGAAAGTCTTTTTAACATTTTACAAGGCGATGAGGCAATCGACCGGAAAAGTACTACGACTGCTCTCATAATTTCCCGCAAAACAGTTCTTGTATTTCGGTTGGTGAGGTGCGGTTGCCGGCTGTTGCATTTTGCCTTTAAGTAACTATCTCTCAATATTATAAATCAAAGTACCCCGTCGCGTCTGTCTGTTAGCGATCAACTCAAAAAGTACTAGACGTATTTTCTCACAATTTTCACTAACAGGTAGAGTGATTCCTGAGGAAGGTTTTGGTACAGAATAGGTTTTTTTTGTAAATTGGGCAAAAAATGAAATAGATTCAATGATTCAATGAATTTAGATGTTTATAATTGTAATGTAATGGCTGGATGCCATATATGAAAGAAAAATAGTGTAAGAATATATAAAATCTATTACTCGAGCGAAGTTGGGCCGGCTCCCTAGTTGATTAATAATTCACTTTATACAATAAGATTCATTGTTATGAAGACAGGAAGTTTCATATTTTTAATTGTCTTTGCTTTTTACATGTGTTTTTCGCATAGTTAAGAACAGATTTTACCCGCAACCCCCTGAACTCTAACTTCGGCGGGGATCGCAGAAGCGTGTAAATGAGTTCAGACAAGCGTTACGACGCGAACGTGTCGCGTTTTTGCAAAATCGACACCTGAGGGCTTAACCCTGAAGCACTTAGGATTTACGACGAGATGGGACAAGACGAGACAGCTATGCTTTAAGATTTACCTGTTCAACACAATAATCAATAAATTTCGAGTTTACTTTCGTGACATCTAATAAAGCAGGATGTCATAAATAGTAAAATTCTAATTTGACCGAAGACAGCATATAGGTAGCATCGTCTACAACGTTTCTTTATGTGAGAAGAGTAGCAAACGAGCATGCAAACCACCTGATTTTAAGTATCGCAGCTATAGACATCCACGTACGACACCACAATAACCACAAATTCGACTGAAATCCTATCTGAACTCGAACATAGATACGTTGCTACTCCTCAGGACTAATATGGTCGCCTCGCTTCGGCACACGTAGTGTAGCCGGCAACCGCACCTCTCCAGCCGATAAATAAGTAATACTTTACGGTGCCGCCCTGGAGCTCTAACGGTTCTACCACCTTTGAATACTCTACATCCTTTTATACAAGCAAACTATGGTCCAACTTAACCCAAAAGCAATATTATTACTATTACTATACTTTTAAATACATACTTTAACAAATTATTTTATGTCCAAAAATAACAAATAACATCGACAATATATAATATAAAATCGTCGCATAAAAACGGTGGGATTCTTGTATGGACAATTAATTTTGATTTTAGTTTTACACAAACATTCTATTTTTGATTTAAAATTAACCAAAATTAAAATTATCTTTTCATTCATTCTCGTGTACTATATCTCTAAAATAAAATATATCTTTCAAAAGATATGTCATACGTCTGTGTTGTACCAAAATTATCTCAATCATCTACACGTGGTGATAAAGATATATCGTATCAATGATACAAAGAGAAAAATGTACTCAATATATACTTAATACAAGCTATATATCCTCACATATAAAGGTTTTCAGGAATGTACAATTAAATAGAAATAATTAGCACATATTTTCATGTCTTCTTCGAAGACTTATATTATCTATTGTTATTGTGATCTTTATATTGTTATTTTTATGATATTATGTCATAATAATTATATTATGTTAGATAATAACTTGATTTTTACATTCTTAGAATGATGAAAATCTTAAAACGAAGTATAATATAAACCTAACCTAAACAAAGGAAGTTCGAGCCCATGCGGCATGGTTCCAAAAAAGCTAGCTGCATTCCCGCGTTGAATAGCATTATAATTGAGAAATAATAATAATTAGAATAGGTAGTAAATATAAGAATAGTTCTACGGAACAAAGTAATACTCTCTCTCTAATAATCCACCGTAAAACATCTTGGTTAGGGTGGAGAAACTTGGTCGCCAGCTTCACTTCCAAGGCAACCATTTTAATCTCAGATAGGATGATTAATAAAATAATTTGTCAGTACTTTAAAAACACTGCTGATGACATGAGGGCTTGATCGTATCTCGTAGGTAATCGCGAATGTTTTTAGCGCGCGAAAGCGTATTTCCTGTGAATTGTTAGGTGAGGCTTTTATTACAGTTACTTTAAGGTGTCCATTGCGGAAGTCGATTTAACGTAAATAACGTAAAATACCTAGTTAACCAATTTTATATTTCGTGTAATCAAATAAAATAGAAGAATATGACTTTTTTTAACAAATGGTCACTTTTTTCTGACAATATTATCGTATACTTGTTGGAGTACAGAACTAAGGCCAACTGTGAATCACGTATTTTCAAGTAAAAACTATTTCTTTGGGTAGGACGATAAGTCGATATTCCTAATCAGTGATAAGAAACTGCAGATAAGAAGTACAGCGTCTATAGGATGTTTCATTATTATTTAAATAAAGAATTAATTATTTTATGACAGTCAAATGTTTTTAGAACTAAACTTATCAGCACAGAGTTTAGTAAACCACTGACTGACTGAAGTTTTTTTAGTGTCAACAATTAAAATTTCAATGCTATTTAATATTTATAATCATATGTTTCCTTTCTTTTCATAATCCGAGCATTGAATTATGACAGACATTTTTCACAATAATGGTAATATAAAATAGAATTCGACCTTAAATTATAGGTGTCATAAAAATTAATATTTGAGACTGATTTATATAATGTAACTAATTTATATGATCTGTATAATTTGATCAGGGAGGCATATCCATTTCCTGCATGCTGCAATTCTTAGGTTATGACAGAAAATATAGTAATCGGCTATATTTTTACCTTTTCATTCCTCAAAATTACCAATGCATCTGTCTGTAATAAACTTCGGTTAATCAGTCCACACTGTCGATCATTACATACGTAAGTTGAACGAAAATAGAATCTATCTACAGAAAACAAAAAATTGCTTCAAACTAAAAACTAGTTTCATGGTCGTACCTTCCGAGTAATCTACAGGCTGTACCACCCGTAAATTAAAAAACAAAAACAGGGGAACAATAAACTATATTATTATTACAGTAACAAGCATTGCGTAATTCTGACAATTGTAGATAGGGATTTCATTAGATAGCTGCAATCAGTTATGAGTTATCGGCCATTCGTTTTGGGATACATCCTATATCTACGACAGTCTTGCCGCAGCTTGGGCGAAGTGACGGCAAATATTCAACGCAAGAATTTGTACCACACGGCATTATCATATGTGAAAACTCTTAAATGTTTATATAAAATGTTTCTTGTGAGTCATACAATTGTATATAGTTATAGAGTTATATAAGTTTGGGAGTAATAAGATTGTGATATGCAGAACTAATTCTAATGGGTGAGTTTGCTTGTGTTAGTGTACATGCTTATATGAGTTTGTTAATGTTTGCTTGTATAATAGTTGATCTAAGATTCAAAATAAGTGATAACAGGTTCTTGTAAACATTGTTTTCACTCCCATACATTTAGAGACTTTTGCTAAAATGGTAAATGAGCATGCAGTTCAGTTTATGTTTAGTCACTGCCGCTCAAGGTCATCTGTAACTAAGTCCATATAAAATAATAGTAACAGCTGAAGCTAAAATAATCCTAAGGACTAAGGAAATCCCACTTGAAGTCGATTACGCGTACATAGTGACTCCGAAAGACAGCTCAGCGATGGTCGCCACATATACGACTCGATAACCAAACCTTTGCATTTAAACATAAGAATTGCTTCACACTAGAAATCCCACTTAAAGTCGATCAAACTTACATAGTAACTGCCAAAGACGGGTCAGAGATGGTCGCCTCATTTATGAGCTGTAGCCAAACCTTTTCACCGAAATGTTAAATTTGCTTCACGCAAGAAATCCCACTGGAAGTCATTTACACATACATACATAGTTGCGCCTGAGGACAGCTAAGAGATGGTCGCCTCATATATGAGATGGTAATCAAGCCTTTTCATCGAAATTCAAATTTGCTTCACATCAGAAATCTCACTTGAATTCGATTACACATAGTGACTCCCGAAAACGGCTCAGAGACGGTCGCCTTATATGTTAGTTAGTAACCAAACATTTTCATCGAAATGAAAATGTTTGGTTACAGATTGTTTCATACTAGAAACAGATGTGACGAATGGTGTGTAACATATACACCATATATTTATAAATGTTAATATCATTGCTATATTCATTCTCAGCTCAGCATGATTTACTTTAACTTCCAACGATGAATATTTTTGGACTGAGTCATCAATCTGGAATTTGTATACAATTTCAATCATCGTATTTCCATTGAAATATGGATGTTCATTATTTGAATCCAGAAATTCTGTTTTAAATATGATAATATACTTTTACCATTATAAAAAAAGTTACTTATACCACATAAAGAAAAACCAATTTTTTTAATTCTTCATTATTAGAAGAATTTATGAAGTCAAAATAAGATTAAAATTAATTTTATGAATGGGAGTAATTTCTGTGGTATCCAAAAAGATTGTTTACTTCTTTATCACGGCTCATTTACTTAATTATCAAATATACAGTTTCCATCTTTCATCAACTAGATTTCTGTACTGTCTTATTTTGGTAACAGTTCGTAAACCCATGACCCTCAATGGTGTCTAAGTCAATTAATATCAGTTGGTCTGCACCCTTGTTAGTAACTTACAAAAACGCTGAAAATATTTAAGTTTTCAAAAAAAATACTTGCGTTATAAACTTTGGTATATACCAATGTATATATTTCAAAATTTCTGTAACAAACAAGCTTGCAGTCATGTTCGGAGTCGATGGCCATCGCTGTATTGCCGCATGCTATATTGCCGCAACGAATACTTACAGAAGTTCCAGCAGAACACACACGTGCATTTCTACTACTAAGAACTAGACGGGCATTTCATACATAAGCGAGCACGCAAACTTTCCCATTAAAATGCTGTAGGCTTTTTTATGTGAAAAGAGTAGCAAACGAGCATGCAAACCACCTGATGTTAAGTAGTCGCAGCCTATGGACGTCCACGTACAACCACAAACACGACAGAAATCCTATCTGAGCTCTAACTCCTGGTCGCCTCGCTTTAAAGTGTGGCCGGCAACCGCACCTCTCCAACCGAAACACAAGTAATGCTTTGCGGCGGATACGACGTTAGTTCCTTGTCGGTCGTATTATATTTCTCCCACCTTTAAAATTCTTCATTGTGTTTCCAGAAGCAGTTGCGTGGTCACCGTGGCTATGGCTGCTGCTAGCGACGGTATCCGCAGGTGTGATCAGGGAACAGGAATACCATGATGAACCCTGCCAAACATACACTCTGAGTAACGTAATGTACCTGGACTGTTCCGACCGTGGACTCACGAAGTTACCTGATGACCTGAATTATAATGTAAGCACATCAAAGTTCGCAGCATAGCTTGGTTTATATTCTTCCGTTTTATGGTAGAAGAGTTGGAAAGATTCGTGCAGGGGACCTGATATTAAGTGGTGGTATCAATGTATGGCGTGTCAGAGACACTACTCGCGTTATGGTGGACAATATTAATATTTGTAGTTTTATATGAGCGCCCAGGCTTGCTTTAAGTTGTCAATAACAAAATTGATTTACTGGTCAATAAATTTAAATGGTAATAAACCGTTCTTTTTGTTTATGAATGAATAAATAAATAAATAAAATCTATATCCAATTTCGGACTGAAATCCTATCTGAGGCAGTACATACGTACATAATTTGTTACTTTTATGGACTAAATAATAATAAATAATAATAAAAATAAACGCTTCGCTTGAATAACCAGAACTTCTATTTATTAGTTCCAGTTTCCTAGTCAGCTTAGTTGAAGTAAAAAACAAATAAGCCCAACAAAATGCACCAATTTTTTTATAAAATTTGTGCTATAAGATTTGTCTTCTGACATGAACTACAGTACCTATATGATACTGATTGTTCCAACTATGGTAACACAACATATAATAAAACCTGGCTAAATATAATAATTCTATACTGAAAAATAAACTGACGTGATGGATGGGATTCCCATCCAAGATTTTTTTTGGGTAATGGACGCGACTGTTTATTCAGTGTGTTATTAATACGGTACAATATTAAGAAAACGAATTTAATAACTAAATGCAAATGCAAAGAAAACGTGTGTATAAAAAATAATAATAAATAGTAGGTACTTATTTAGGAAAGGTGGGAGAAGTATAGTTGGACCGGGGAGGTACTACCGCCGCCCTCATAATCCGCCGTAAAACATTACTTGTATTTCGATTGGAGAGGTGCGGTTGCCGGCTACACTTCGAAGCGAGACGACCATCTTAGTCCTCAGGAGTAGCAATGTATCTACGTTCGAGCTCGGATAGAATTTCGGGTGTGTTTGTGATTGGACGTGGATGTCTATGGGCTGCGACTACTTAACATCAGTTGGTTTTCATGCTCGCTTGCTACTCTTCTCACATAAAAAAAAATCAATTGTCTGATTATCATAGAACTGGATCCGCATAGTTTGAAATGGCCATGTGAGATTTATCCAAGATGTTTAGTTATTTATAATAATATTTGGATTTATTTCAGGCTCAAGTATTGCTGTTGGCTAACAACAACTTCATAACATTTCCTCAACAACTACAAAATTTCCTCCAAGTGCAAGTACTAGACTTATCTGGGAACGGTCTAACCCGACCTTTACCCAGCTACATGGAAAACTGGAGCTCTCTACAAACACTTAACTTATCGAATAATAATTACGATTCATGGCCGAGCAACGAACATACGTTTCACATGAGAAGACTGGATTTATCAAAGAATAAAATCAATAACATCGACGAAGACGCATTCACAAGAACGCCGCATTTATTTTTTCTCGATTTATCTGAAAACAGAATCTACGACTTGCCGCCGGGAGTGTTCACTCACGCGAACAACTTAGGCACACTCATTTTATCAAGAAATTATTTCTCAGAAGTACCCAGCTTTCGATCGCCCTCTTTGAGGAGTATTTATTTGAGTAACTGCCAAATAACACATATAGACGTCAACTCGCTCACAGGAATGAACTCATTATTAGAAATCGATATCTCGATTAACGAGATCGAATACATTCCAGACAACCTGGCCTCGAATACTCTACAAGAACTGGATTTGAGTTATAATGCGATTGGGACGCTAACAGATCGCACCTTCTCGTCATTGCCGCACTTAGCGGTACTAGATTTGAGAGGGAACGAATTCAAAGAAGTATGGTCAACTTCACACTTCGCCTCCAATCCATTTTTGAGGGAAGTTCAGGTGAAGGGAAACCGATGGAGCTGCGAAGGTTTTAGTGTAAACCTTTTGCTCACGTATGAATTTTTGACGAAAGAGCCACCAAAAATAACAGATCGAGGATCCCTTATTTGTTACTCACCGACGAATGTGACTCAGTTAAGTTGGCAACAGGCGTACATTCTCACTTGGCACGGTGTCGAATCTTCGGCACATTCGTACACAATGATGGCTGTATTAGTTGGTGTGATTATTGGTATTATAATAACGTCGTTCGTTTGTCGAGGCATAATGGCGATAAACAGGCCAGATCCGCCAAGACAGACAGCAGAGACGACAGTGTTAAATGCGAATGGGTCCACCCCTCAGCAAAGAGCCGAATCGGTAATTATGAGGGTTCCACTGCGGGAGGATTTGCCTCCAAGCTATGATGAAGCTTTGCTGATGCCAAGACTAAATGCTTCTTTCCATTCACTACCAGATTTTGTAGACGAGCCCGAGGAGCCGCGTCGCCAATATCGTAGATCTAGATCTATTGGAGATTTAACTGAATTTAGACCTAGAACTATTGACAGACGGTCCATTAGGCGGACAGTTGAAATCCACATAACATAATTTAAATTCGTAGACATTTGTATTATTTATATTAAGTAGTAGTTAAGTATATAATTTATATGTTACGTATTAAGTTATTGTCGTATTTTATAGTATAAATATATTTAATTGTTATTTAATATCTGTTGTGAACGAAGTACTAATTTAATAAATAATTATAGACTAAATAAATGTACTACTTCTTAAAAGATAACCTTTTCTTATTTTTTTAGCGTGAACATATATTTTGTTAATTTACTTGTACTTTTATACTTCATTTTTTTAGATAATACAATTTAGGTTAACTATTCCACAATAAAATAAAAAGAAACATTTGCAATAACATTACTGGTAGGCATCAGTAGTATACGTGTAGTAAGTACCGCCATCTCGAAAAACTTTCGGAACTAAAATAAGACAATGCTTTCTTAGAATACATGTAATTTTGATGTAATAGAATAGATGGCGTTATTTATATACTTCAGTCACGCGTTCTAACAGTGATTATTAGTTCTTAGTGATTTTTAAACAGTAGGTATAAGAATTAGTTTTGATTATACATTATTTCATAATATAATTTTAAACACGATTTTATTATCCTTAATTACCGATTATCACAGGTTTCAGGAAATAGGCGCATACTTAAATATTGTATTAATTAATTATTTACGTACAATACATGTAGAAATTCATTCTCGGAAATGAATATAAAAGATCGATATAGTTGTAACACGCTAACGGTCCCATAGAGCTCTTATCATTATCAATGATAACACGTCATGATATTATTTGGTTCATACAATGTTATCTCATGCATGCGATCGCACGTAAAACCTAGTCTAAGACTAATCCTAAATGTTCAAGGTGTGTCTTCAATACTTGTCAAAAATATATTATATATCTACTTAAATATTCAAAAAAACAGTTCAAAAATGACTAACTAAAGTGTGAAGTGATATGCTTATCGAAGTGATCAATAAGTACTTAGTGATAAAAGTGTATATTGGTTACAATACCAAAAAAGCTGTTAAGAAAGTAGAATAAAAAATTGATAAGGATCAAATTAAATGCACATTTTGGTTTATTTATACGGTGAGTAAAATACTGTTTTATTTTAATTAAATTTATTGACATAATTAATTAATCTAAATATTACATAGAATACCCTAAAACTATTATATTAAGAGTTTAACAACAGTCTTACATTGTTTATAATGAATACATAATTAAGTTCTTAATGTTTAATATTAATATATCAGTTTTATAATGTAGATAAATTCTTTTATACACGTATTGTATGAATGTAGGTATATCAGTAGTTATCAAATATCTTTTAATAAAATGTGTAAATAAATCGCGTCCTACTGGAAAGTTTTTCTTGGAAGCGTTGAGGCCTATTCATAATATAGTCACAAACGTATAAATGAGTCAATAACTGTACAAATGATTTAGCTAATAACTTCAAAAACATAATATGTATTAGTCAATGTTAGTGAAACACATTTCTTAAGCTTGTTTGCAGTTTTGATATCAAGTAGGTGATTGCGACCTAAATTTAGGTGTTCCATAACCTGGGGCCTTATCAACAACTGATAGTAAAGATAAAATTGTTGTATGCGCCTCCTAATGGTTCATTATTTACCCATCGTGTCTTTAACAGGGACACTACATTCCTATTAAGGTTACTGAGGTTAGACGTGACCGGAAATATATATCCATTGCCCAACTCTGCAGGTGTTCAGAAAGCGATTCAAAGTAGTTAATTTCAAAGGTTACGGTTAGCGTGCTGGATAAAAGTAATTAAAGACAAATCTTCTCTACTGTATTTTATTTTTAAATGCAGAAGATTCCCTTTGTAATAATATATTTAGAATGATACTTTCCGTTTGGTAACAGTTAATATTGAAGAAAAAATACCGTCTGTAATAGTGGAGACATGAGAAACTAAAATTTGTATAGGAGTTATTTACACATAAATAAAAATAATCAAATAAATTAGTGTCCCTGAAGATGGTAGAATAGGAAATGTAATTTTTATGCGTTCAGATTTTTCAACCTCGAATTTTAAAGTCTGCCTTATTTGTATCTCCTTCTTTGCAGATAGTAATGATATCAAGACGTTATGATCTTACTAAAAACGACCTATCTTCTTCTTCTCATGTTGGTAATAAACGCAGAAATTTTGGACTTCGATGACAATACAAATGATGTCTGCTACCTGTGCGCCTGTAGTGCAGACAGAATCAGCGTGGACTGCTCTCGAAGGGGCCTTACTAACGTTCCAGATGGCCTTAGTCGCATGGTAAGAAATATATATGTAATATAAATATATTATGTATTATTGTAATGAAAACAACGGATAAAAAAGACAGATATAGAATAGATCAATCGTGGAGACGGATTTCTGACTCAGAAATCCAAGTAAAGTAATTTTTGTATTTCAATTGAAACGGTGCGGTTTCCTGCAATATTTCAAGCGATATGACCATCTTAATACGATACATCAGTGACACATAGATAAGTATAAGCTCAGATAGGAACTGTTTAAAATTATACTTCGATGAACATTATCTGCAGTGATTTAACTCTAACAGCTCTAAAAAAACGAATTGATGTTAAATCCTTCATTGATACTGTTAACAATAGAAATATTTTTTCATATGAAATATTTTTGGGTTTTTTTCTAATATTTTTTTTAATTGATGCATCTGTAAATTATTTATTTTCAGGTAACAAAGCTCAATCTTTCAAACAATGAGATATCAGTTTTTCCTGAAAACCTTGGAAGGTTTTACAATTTAGTTTCATTAGATCTAAGCTCAAACCTAATGAGAGCAATACCAGAAAATGCGTTACAAAATCTTACTGCATTAGAAGTGCTCAATTTGGCCAAAAATCGATTCGAAGAATGGCTTAACATAAATCCTAATGATTTTCTTCAACCGGCGAGCAATTTAAAGATTCTAGATCTTTCTTACAATAAACTGCGCACACTAGGAAATTTAGCGAATCAAGAACTTTTAATCAGTCCATCTCTAGAGACATTGATATTGGAACACTGTGAGATTGACTCAATACACGGAAGATCGTTTCTGAGCGGTCTGATTAACATAAGAGTATTAAAGCTTAACTACAACCCTATTGTGAGAATCCAAAACCTTATATCACCAACACTCAAGAGTTTGTATTTAAGCAATTGTCAACTGAGTCACATTGATTACAGCGAGTTGTCTTATTTACCATCTTTAGTATACTTGAAGATGTCACACAACTACCGCCTGGAGTTATCATCCTCATCCAATACACTGTATTCAAGTTCACTTAAATATTTGGATATATCATATTGTAACGTGTTTCAACCAAGTCTTCAAGGATTTTCTAACCTCAGAAAAGCGATAATAAACCACAACATGATCAGATTCTTGCGAAGTAATGAATTTATTAATAATTCAAAATTAGAATACTTGGATTTATCATACAATAATATAGGATCTCTCAAAACAGATACGTTTCGAGGACTTACAATGTTAAAATATTTAGACTTATCATGGAATGAGATAGCTCTGGTACCGGAAGATAGTCTTCTAGAAATGCCATTGTTGACGCAAATTAAGCTTTCAAGAAACTATTTAAATAGAGTTGGCCATTTAAAATCACTTTCACTGTTAATTTTAGATATGAGCTCTTGTGAAATTAATGTTATTGGAAAAGATTCGTTAGAAGGGCTACAATCACTGGTCGATCTTGATTTATCACGTAATCTTATATCTCATATCCCTGACAGCATTTCTTCCAATACACTAAAATATTTGAACTTAAACTACAATAGAATCAGTTCTGTTAGCAATTTAACCTTTTTCATGCTACCACGTTTAACTGGATTGGGAGTTGTCGGTAATCGTTTCACGAACATATGGAGCAGAAGCTATTTTGAATCAAATCTGTACATAGAACGATTAGATTTAGGTGACAACATGTGGAGATGTGACTGTACTGATAATAATATGTTTGATTTTTATGAATTCATAACTTTAGAACCGAATAAAAAGGAAGAATCCTACAACCTTATTTGTAATAGTCCTAATAGTGTAATAGGGCAAACGTGGTTAGAAGCATGTTACTTCACGTGGAATCCTACCGAAAAAGCGACAAATGTTGATGGCGTAGTATGGTTTTTGGTATCAATGATAGTGGGTTTAGCTTTGTGTATTGTTTTAGTGAACGCAATCAGAAAGTCAATGAACCGTCGTATATTAGCCATACAAAGAGAGCGAGAAAGGCAAGTCGAAGAAGCGAGGGACAGGCTAAGACAATTAAGAATCCGTGCAGAACAAGAGGCACTATGCAATACACCAGATCCACGTGATTTAGTTGCACCACCTTCCTACGATGAAGCTCTCTCTATGCCAAAACTGAATGCGTCATGTCATTCTCTTTGTGAAACAGGGACAGGGAAGACAAAAAGAAAGAGAGGACGCAGAAAAACTAAATCAAGCGGTGATTTATTAGAGGAAACGGAGAGAAATTTAGATGTTAGAGCTGTAGATGATTTGGAACTTACGGAAACGTCAACTGATAATCGAAGGCCGCGTCGTCGTCGATCAAGGAGATATGGAAGTCATGAAGTAGCAGAATTGGATCAGTCGCCAGGAGTTCGACGGCGACGTATGTCGGAATACGGTGGCACTAGTGATAGCGTGACAATGGATGTAGAAACAGAAGCAATGAGACCATTACGAGCGAGACAAAGGCGCTATTCTAGTGATGATATGGAGCCTAGAGAAAGTGATTTCTAAATTACATCTTATCATATTTATATGCCAAGTCGGCGCCAAGTCAATAAAATAATACATAGTTAATACCTTATATGTATGTAGTATGTAGGATCATAGGTTATAATTAAAATTTGGAAAAGCGAATTGTACTATTTAATTTAGACACTTGGATTTACAAACAAACCAAATGTTCATATTGTAATTTAGGTAGAAAGTCTTGTGTAGTGTAAGATTAGTTGACTTTTCTATTTTATAAATAAAATATTATATTAGTCTTAATTTTTTATATCCTATAATAAATATGTAAGTAATATGTAAATGCTTTGAACCCACCTAAAACGGATTAGGAAACCCATATTTAAGACAATTTAGGGCAATTTGTCCACTAGGCTTTTCAATAATAATAATCAATGAACAACTGTCGCTAAATCAAAAGCAAAACTAAATAGGATACACGTCTGGTTAATTCTATTATTGTGGTTTTTATTTTGAATGAAATTAAATAAATATGAATAGTACTTATAATTCTTTTAAGGTTAATTTATTTGTTAAAAGTTTTCCTTTATCTATAATAGGAATAAAATGTATATTTTCATTTATATAATTACTTGTGTGTGCTTAAATAATAAATTATAATCGTTAAAAGTAGGTAAATTTTTTAAATCGTCTTCCCTTAAGTTTAAATACAATACAGTTTTCTATGTGGCTACAGCGCCATCTGTAAAGTTTTATGTAAATTAAGTTTATATATTACAGCGTGTCAAGTTTTGATAACTGATACGAGATGGCAGTAGTTGTTTATAAAAACAAAACATGAAATGTATGATTATGATAAATAGAGAAATGAAAATATTGTAATTTGGTCATTTCGTCTACGAAAAATATATTTGTTTCACATTGACTTTTTTGGCTTTAATTAAAATCTTAATATATCTCCATTATTATTATATATTAAAAGTACTTTTATACATAGTAATGTTATGCATAACCATAATATCTTCATATCATAATACGCTTTTGTTAAAATTATTAAATGACAATATTCCATTTATATTTATCACGTCTCTTCATACTTCGATCGAGGGTTACTATAATTTTCGAAGAAAAAATATTATTAAATTATTTCATTGGATGAGCAAAAATTTAATAATGAAAAATGTTTGCACAAAATGAAACCTGCAAAACCGGTATTACGTGAACTTTGTACAAGCCTAAGGTCATAGTGATTAATAACTTAAAGAGCAACCTTTAATTAATTATACTGTTACGCAAATTATTGTACAACAACTTACTTATTACCACCGACTACGACGCTAATATATTACCTCGAGGCAGGATTGCGGAAGACGGCCCCAAGTTGGAGCTCTTTTCTCTAGACTGTAGATGCGTCGACAATTCATAGAAATGTTGTATTTGTGGCAATAGTGTAGGCAATTGTGTATCTACGACTACACAAACGTAATGTCCGCCTTCAGCCTTGTAGCGCCGACGTAAACACTTGTGTTCGTCCGTAGTCCACACAGATTTGTACGTACAACACGTGTGTACAAGCCGCAAGCGTGTTGTACACCGCAAGGATAATGTTAACAACGTCGTGATGGATGATAAAACAGTAGTTTGACCGGGGAGGTACCACCCCGCCAACATTATCCGCCTTAAAGCAATTTTGTTTCGGTTGGGATGATATGATTGCCGGCTACACTTTCAAACGTGGTGTCCACATCTTCTGGTGTAACAAAGCATCTACGTAGGACCTCCGATATTATTTCAATCATATATAAGGTTGGATATGGGTTGTAGCGATCATTCACGACTAAGTTGGTTGGCTTGGAGGTTCGTCACTTTCCTGATATAAAAAGAAAAGCAACTCTGAAGCAATTTATTAATTATTTTCTTCAGGTACAGAAAAATATCCATCCATTACGGCATAAACGGCAGTGGGTATTTACAAATGTAACTAATAACTGTATATTTTTAAATTATCTTTTTAATTCTCTTTGTATAAGAAGACTAATTTACATCCCAGGAATTACTTATAATAATAATTACTTATAATTACTGACCCTAGTTATATTTACTTTTTATATTTCATCAAATAAATTTTGATAAAAACATTTAACAGTACCAGCACTAACTAACATTATATGAATTTTATTGTAAATCTTACTGTTACACCAGACATTTCAAATTTTCTGTACAATTTATGCTAGATTTTAAACCACAACTTATAAAAGTAACACTATAATAAGTTACTGATTTAGAACAATCCAAAGTTACTTTTTCCTGTGATGTGTACATAACTCCAAAAGTTTTTAATTGTCCTTACCATGTATATGATAGTTTCTTTTTACTTACCATAGATAAGTTTATTTTCGTAACTTCTTAAAGGGAATGTTTAATCGTTCATGAAGTAATATGTTAACACTTTTACAAAATTAATAATTTTTAATTTATTGTCAAAATAATTTTATAGTTTTAACATTCCATCAATATCTGATTATTGTTTCTGTAAATTTGATAAAATGTAGATGTGCACATATATAAGTCCATGAGCGAATGTTGGATATATTAAAATAAAAAATCAAAAATTTCCAATCAACGTTTTATGTCGTAATGTTTGAATAAAATTACATTGATCTATAAAACTTCTTATATTCGAAACACTTTATTGTTCTCAGTTTGTTCCTTCTTAATATACATTGTGGTTCTTTCAATAAAAATAACAGTTCTGATAAATTATTGCTGATAATAATATTAATAGTAAATCAGTAAAAGCACAATTATATAAAAGTAATTAAAACCTCTTAATTACAAAGTAGAATTTTTCAATTACATGACCTAAACAAATATACATTGATGACAAAATTGAAACCATTACATACATACATAAAATAATAGCATCAATTACTTAAAATAAATGGTATCACATTCTTAAATACTAAAATCAATAAAATTACTTAAAAGGAACTTACGCATAGACCGTGAAAGAACTAATCTCTATTCAAGATTATGATAAGGAGACATAAATTGAAGTTAACAACCAGATGGGTTATTCGTTGTCCGAGATTATTGTACAACATATAGGTGTTTATGCTCAGTATAAAGTAAGTACACAACCATTAACATCTCCAGAAACGGTACGCAATAATGAAAACCAAAGTAAAACTGTATAACATACAATAACGGATCGTATAACACGAGTTACCAAAACGTAGGCCTCTACTGACAATAATGATTAATAACAAATTTTACAACTATGATGAACATGGCAACATTTTTACACGTATAAAAATATGTTTCTTATCGTGCGATATACTCTCATAAATATATTATACCACTAACAAGTTTCAAATAAAGGCACTGTCGACTACAAACACACTTTGGCAGCACTTAATACACAGTCAAAAATTTCATACCCTCATTCACAAGAGTCCCCCATGATATGCACACAGAATAATCACAGAATTTTGCCAATATTGAAGTGTTTGCTAATTGACACACATTTACACACAGTGTTCTTGTCCTTTGCTTTAAAAGTGATTCTCAAGTAGTTGATTTACGCACATTTGCGTCCACTGCTGGTGTTATAATTATGTCTCCGGCGTTCGACCTACTCCGAGTGACTAGTACTGGTGTCTTCGGTTTCGGCGTCTCAGACATTTTTATACGAACCCTACCCATATCGGGCGAGTATACCGGAACATACTCTCGAGATGGGGACAAGAAGTCCGAATCTGTAGTTTGATCCCCGTTGATAAGTGGGTGTGATACATCCGAATCTGCGTTGCCATTAAGTCTGGGTACTTCATCATCGTGAGCTGGTACAAATATATCTTCGCTTGACAAAGAGTGGCGGTCTTTTCTAGAATCAGGGGAGTTCGGATCTGACTCGAACGAAGTCTCTTGCTGTGGAATGTCATTCTCTTCTGTTAAGTTATTGTCTATAGAACTGCGCTTGTTTTGGTTTGTGTCTCTGGGGCTGTCAGTTCGTGCATCGTTGTCTTCGTTATGTTTGACTCCATTTCCAAACCCATTTTCCCCTTTCTTTTGATGGTTTTCATGTGTAGGTACTAATTCGTATTTTCCATTAACGATTCGGTCAGTTGGAGTGTCTGACAAGGCAGGCTTACCCAACAATGACTTGTTCATATCTACCATTTCCTTAGATGCTTTTTCTACATCTCGTTTTTGCTGCCTTAAAAGTCGTCTATCCCTACGCTTTCTCATTTGTCCTTTTATTATTGCAAAACCTATTAATCCAACTAGTAAGATTACTATAAGTGCTATACACACATATGTACCAGTTTTATGAGTAACTTTCTCGTCACCAGCTGGTGCCTGTCCTAAAACTTCGGAGGCTTGTGTTACCCTAATTTGTTCTGAAACGGTAGTGTCTCTTGAAACTTCTTGTGTTACCGCTTTTTCGGTTACAAGCTCATGTTCAGTTTTATTATACCAATCGATGCCGCCTTCGAAAATAGTTGGCGGCGGGGGAATGGGAAATTCAGACGTAGTACTATCAGTGTCATCCTTAAATATATTTCCTTCAAGTTTCGGATTAAGTTCTTCATATATTGGTGTAGTACTTTCTATTGGTACTTCCGTGATATAATCGTAGTCATCTTTGATTCCATAAATGGCCCCGGAGCCTTCACCGGAACCTTCAATGTTATCTTCCGTTGTATGAACTATATCTGCAGCAGAAATGGCATTTTCTTCAGCCAGTATATTTTTATACATTTTTCGTTCCACTATAGGTTCTTCTATATCACTTATGGTCGTACTTTCCGCATCTCCTGACCCTTCTATTAAAGGTGACGATGTAGTATAATGACCTACTTTCATAAATTGTAAACTATCATCATCTTCACCTTGTTCGGCGCCCCGAATAACAGTACCCTCTTCTAAGTCATTATTAGCTACTAAGGCCATAGATTTTAAGGCAGTTGTTTCTTCACCGATTCGAACGGCATCAATAGGCTGGTCTCCCATCATCATATCTAGATAATTTATTTCCATTTTGGCAGCTTTACAAATATCTTTCGTTTTTAGTTCTAACCATGACCGGCCCTTTAGTTTCGCAGGAGTTTCACATTTAGCATTATCGATATGAATACTGGCAGCTAAAAAGCGATCGCGTGCTACCAAATTCTCACATGAACATTCAAGAGGGTTCCCATCTAACTCTAAATGTTCCAAATTGACCAAGTGACCTAGATTAGTAGGCACATCCTGTAACAGATTGTTAGTTAAATCTAAAGAACTAACACTTGTAGGCAGATGTGTGAATGAGAGCTTCGCAATTCTGTTGTTAGCGAGATTGAGATGCACTAGCTTTCTTGCATTTTGTAAGAATTTATTTAAATTTGTGATACCATTGGTGGATAGATCCAAGGTGACGAGTTCTGTAAGCCGATCAAGTTCATGGGCGACCTTTGTAATGTTATTGTGGGAGAGATCCAAAATGTTTATGTTATGATGTTTCTGGCGGAGGCTATATTTGTAGAGCTCTGCAAGGTTGCTGCATGTGACGCGGTGGAGACCGTCTCGGGTGGTGCTGCAGACGCAGCGGTCGGGACAGATGGTGGCCATCGAGGGAGCGAAGAAGCACAGTGCTAGAAGACACGCGTTTACAGAAAGCCACGCCATCTTGAATGAAGTCACCGCCTGAAACGAAAAGAAGAAATAAATTGGTTTTATGTCAAACAAAATTAGTTCTTGCTGTACTGCAGTAATAGGTAGATTTAATATTATTATAACGTTAATACTGTCGGAGTATTGTGGTCACGTGAAGTAAATCACGTCTGTAATCGGTTAACGCTATTCTATTCGCGGTTACATCCCGTATAAGGTTTCAGTCACAACCAACGGGTGCCACATTTACGCCACATTTATATTTATATGAAGCGATGACAGCTCTTTGATTTGTGTTCAACGTAGATTATCAACAAGTTATGCAAAATCGGTTGGGGTGAGAGATTGGTTGGCTCACCGGTAGTAGCAATCCTATGCGCTCTACCGATTTTCACAGGGCACATTAGCGTTGTCGTCGATTGTTATCAATACATGGAAATTGATGAAAAACATCCGGCAGACGAGTATGTAATTACATTTGACGTCTTATTATGTTTTTTTTTTTGTTTTTGCATTGAAAACGTAACAAAGTGCGTGAAGGTCGTTTGACGTTAACTGATCTCTGCATCACATTGACATCCACGGACAATATCAAACAGGACTTGCATGACGTCGTGCACAAATGCGCTGTTACTCCCTAACGACTGAGAAGGTCTTAATTGTAAGTGTATACGCCAACCGCACCTCTCCAGCTTAAAAATATTTAATGCTTTACAGCTACTTATTAAAGCGGCGGTGGTATTATACCACCTTAAAAATAGTTTATGTTTAGATTTAAATGTTGACACTACGTTTTGAATTGTTAAGTAGATCGCTTGCAATTATTATTGGCGTAGCCTATAGAGGTATAAGGTTAGTCGTTTTCTTTTGCGCCACCGTGGTGCGAATGGTCACACGTAACAACATTGTTATATAAAACATTAGAATATCTACGGATATTGCATGATAGGAATAAATAAGAACTGCCGGCAACGTCGTCTAAATATAGGGTACACAACACAGTCGAAGTCCCCAGCGGCTATCGCCTATCAACTCCACCTATCCAATTATTGCAGCTGCAGTTATCCGACAATTTGAATCTAGGCTTCCTTTCATCGGTAACAGCTAACAACGCACCACCAGTCAATTTGTATCTCGAATTTGCGACGCTCGCGTGATGTTGTAGACCTTGGACCAATTTACTTCTTCTGAAGTAACCGGGTCCAATCCACCTACCTATTGTAAATAGTCCAACTTGAAATCGTTGATGCGTTGCTTTAGAGGACAGAGTTACAACGCATTTACGTACGAGCTTAGATAGGACTTAAGTCCTGTTTAAGCTTGTAATGTCCATAGGCTGCAGCGACTACTAGACATCTGCCTGCCTGATCGTTTCTTATCTTTTCATAAAAAAATGGGGTTGCATCATTTCCTTTTCATTTAAGGCATACTGACTTTAGCAGATAAAGGCAATTCAATAAATAAGACATTAAGTAATCATAGGCATTATATTCAAACTACGTAAGTTACACAAGAGTTATTAGAAAGAGAAACCTTCATACATGTTTAGACATTTATTATTCAACAAAGAATCAAACTAGAAGTTTAAAAACAAAAACAACGCATAAACGCAAAATCGTTTACGACTTACGACTACTCAGACGCACATAAACTTCAAAGGCACATCTAAAAACGATTTGCCTGTCCTACGCAAAGAAGAATGCTAGTAGGTAACTAGTGTTATGTTTAAATCAGTATCTATTTGTGTCCACGTAACATCCTCGGTGCACTTGGCCGGCGCTCGCGGCCAGAAGTGGTTCAATGTTAGCGGCAGGAAGACGGTTGTTATCCGTTTGTGCGAATGTCGTCACATGTTCTTCACGGGGGGCGTGCTGTTTGCATATCAAGAAATATGAAGAATTATTGCGTAACGACAATTTATTCGTTAATAAAATGAAGAAGTAAGATATGTTCGCAAAAAAGAACGACCGTTCTCTTTGGATATGGCCCATAAAATATGACACGGGGTTCTTCAAAAAACGTGCAATAAGAGATACAAATGTGTATAGATAATGGATATTGCTTTTCATCAAGTAGCTCATCCGCCTCATCGCTAGCTTTAATATATGTACAAAAACAAAAAGAAAGAACATACAATACAATGCCATACATACAAGTAAAAGGCCTTTAAATAAAACTCGAACTATTGAGTAATGATCGGTAAAAGAAGTTAATAGTATTATGTATAAACCTTGAGCTCAACGAAGGCCTGAAGATATTGATTTTTATACTAGAAGAATAGAAAATGAGCATGAAGATTTGCTGATGCTAAGCAGGTGCTGTAGCATGGATATCGATATCAAAACCACAGAACTGAACTCCCATCGGAAGTCATACTAAGATGTATAGGACTAAGGTCGTCGCCTCACTCGTAAGTTAGCTAGCAACCCATCCACTCGGAAATACAAGAGTTGTTTTTGTAAGTGTAGCCGGCAACCTTTTCCAACCGAAACACTAGTAATGCTTTACAGCGGATTATGAGGGTCACAGTGGTATCTCCTTGATCGAATTATAGCTATATCCACCTGTCCAATGTGTATGTATATGTACCCATACATCTCGTAGCATGTGTCTACAGTACAATTAAAACTTTGCAATTAAATATATCATAAGATTGTAATAATTACGAAGAAGTGTTAATTCCGCTTCTAATGGTCATGTTTTTTTACCTTTTCAATGTTAATCAATACCCGTTTGATTTATGTTTACGCTGTTTTTTTATTTAATAATATGCTACGGTATATAAATATGGCGATTAAATTAAATTATCTTGGTTTGCTCGAAATTGAAAATATGACATTCATAGTGTTAAACAATTAGTAAATTTTAACATCATGACTAAAATGCCTTCTTTTGATAAAAAAAAGTGTAATTACTACAGTTTTAGCTAAACTCAACCGATGATCACGATACCAAAAGTAGGTTTAGGTTAGGTTTAAGAACTTTATTCTCATAAGAAATTACATTCACTTATAATGAGAACTTATCTAATCTTAAAATTAAACACAATGATCGGCATACGAG